>LBNU01028467.1:31574-49513 GCA_014162995.1 Artemisia annua
TTTCTAACAGATTTGAATAAGTTCTAATTCAGTCCACAAGTTTCAGAAAATTACAAAACAACCCCTACACTTATTTATTTAAATCGATACACAAGTAAAATACCACAAACCCTAAAATTAATTCCCAATCATTACACCATCATTCCCAAGAACCTTAAACTCCATTAAATGACCAGATTTCATGTTCAAAACCCTAACCCTAGGTCGATTAGTTTAGGGCTCCATTTATTTATTTTCTTTTTAATTTTAACGATTAGAAACAATTCCACAAGTCATGATTCAAGCCTCCACAATTTTAATCAGTATTTTTATGAGTTCACACACATTATATAGAGTCCACGAAAATTATTTTTCATGCCCAGCAAATTCATATCGAATTATTTAGAGTTTTTACACGTTTTTAAGGTTGTTGAGAATGATGGTGTAATGATTGGGAATTAATTTTAGGGTTTGTGTTATCATAGGTTCATTAGTTATCATAGGTTCATCAGTTATTGTCATGTGTTATCATAGGTTCAGCAGTTATCATAGGTTCATCAGTTATTGTCATGTGTTATCATAGGTTCATCAGTTAGTTGATGAATATTAGTTTTTTTTGTTCATCATGTGGTGTTGTTCAGCATCTTATTGATCATCTAACTGTTATTGTCCTGTTTTTTTTTTGTCCAAAACAGGTTAGTACTAAGGGTTCGCGAAAAAAGATTAAGAGCAGTGTTGAGCGTTCAATTAATCCAAGTGGGAAGCGTAGGAACAACTGTGGATTCTGCAAATGTAGTATGAAGGATCATGATCAGGCTAGTGATAAGGCTGCTATAAAGGAGAGCAAGCAGAAAGCGAGGTTGGCCGCTAAGAAGGCAAAGTTGTCTGAAACGAATGCTTGTGTAGTTACTTAGTTACTATTTCACTTTTTTTGTTCATCAATATAAACGTATCGTTTATCAATAAAAAGTATGGTTCATCAATAAAAAGATTTGTTCATTGGTTCATCAATATAAAAGTATTGTTTATCAATAAAAAGGGTTGTTCATTTGTCCGTTATTAAAAATAGTTGTTCATTTGTTCCTCAATATAAAAATGATGTTTATCAATATAAAAGTGTTGTTGTTCATCAGTTAGTTTCTTCATTATTTATTCTTTGTTCATTAGTTAAAAAAAAGCTAAAAATAACAAAATATCTATATATGTATAAAGATTGAGTTCCCATATTGAATGTTAGCATTAATGTCACAAGCCAAGAAACTCAAATAAGTGGTTTAAGCTAATGTAAATAAGTGGCTTAAGCTAATGGATATTGTACATTCATCTTAAAACTAATATAGAGACTCACGGACTACTCAAGAAATAAATGTTAAGTCTTAATGGTATAAAGATTGAGTTCTCATATTGAATGTTAGCATTAATGCCACAAGCCAAGAAACTCAAATAAGTGGTTTAAGCTAATGTAAATAAGTGGCTTAAGCTAATGGATATTGTACATTCATCTTAAAACTAATATAGAGACTCACGGACTACTCAAGAAATAAATGTTAAGTCTTAATGGTTTATAAACTTTAAATGTGCATGCATGGGAAGATTGTACTTGAAGAAAATGAAGGCATAGAGGTTTACGTTGAGGCATGCAAAGAGGTTGCAAACAAATTACAACTTCCAAGTCATTAAAAGGGCTTAATTTGGTTAATTAATTGGACTTTTCAGTTGGATTTTGAATACTATAAATAACCAACAATCACCATCTTCACCACCATCGTTTTATTTGAACGATTCTTTCACCGCCATCATATGAAAATGGGGTCGAGCACTTTGAGGAGGTCCGAAAGACGTCAGAACCTGGATGATGGTCATGCTACAAACATCAAGTCAACAAAACATTTTAAAAGAAAGCGCAGAAGATGTAAATGAAGCTGGAAATGTTGAAACGCAGGATCCACCGGAGGTTAGGGGCAGAAAAAGAAAGAGATTCAATGCTATTTTGTTTAAGGTGCGGTTTAAACCTCAACGNTGGCCGGAGAGTAAGACAGCGAAAATGGCTGCTTTTGTTGGCCGGAAAATAAGAAGTGAAGGGGGAGATATTTGAGGGAGGAGATATGGGAGGGAGAAGAATGAGATGGAGGCCGGTAGTTTTTTTTAGCGTCGGAGGTTATTTAGAGTGATGTATAAAATGCCAATAATACCCTCTAGCATATACAAATTAATTTTAATTTTTATTTTTTGTGTTTTAAAGTTATTGCAACTTGCCCAAATCCTATTGGTTCATGAATGGGTCTTATTTTTACAATTTTAAGATTGCTCTTATTTGATCTCAACTATATATAGGGGAGGGTTATTGTAAGACCAAACTTAAAGTGATAAAAGTAAGAACTAATCACAACCATTGGATCATTTAATTGAGCTCATATGTGATTAATAATTGATAAATGACATTTTTGTAATAAACGACAACTTGAGGGTTTTATGTATCAAAAGTTATTAATAATTTACCTAATTCGTGGGTTCAGTTTTATACTAGTAATTAATAGGGTCACGAACCTTGCTTTGACTTTTTCATCCAAATCTTTTTTTTATACACACATAACAACATAGACATATACACAAACAATTACAGTAATAGTTTTATTTATTTATTTTCTTTTGATATACACATAGTATAAATTGAATTAAAAAGTCAAAAATAAAACCACAACATCTATATCTATATCTATATCTATATATATATAAAGATTGAGTTCCCATATTGAATGTTAGCATTAATGCCACAAGCCAAGAAACTCAAATAAGTGGTTTAAGCTAATGTAAATAAGTGGCTTAAGCTAATGGATATTGTACATTCATCTTAAAGCTTATATACAGACTCACGTACTACTCAAGAAATAAATGTTAAGTCTTAATGGTTTATAAACTTTAAATGTGCATGCATGGGGAGATTGTACTTGAAGAAAATGAAGGCATAGAGGTTTACGTTGAGGCATGCAAAGAGGTTGCAAACAAATTACAACTTCCAAGTCATTAAAAGGGCTTAATTTGGTTAATTAATTGGACTTTTCAGTTGGATTTTGAATACTATAAGTAACCAACAATCACCATCTTCACCACCATCGTTTTATTTGAACGATTCTTTCACCGCCATCATATGAAAATGGGGTCGAGCCCTTTGAGGAGGTCCGAAAGACGTCAGAACCTGGATGATGGTCATGCTACAAACGTCAAGTCAACAAAACATTTTAAAAGAAAGCGCAGAAGATGTAAATGAAGCTGGAAATGTTGAAACGCAGGATCCACCGGAGGTTAGGGGCAGAAAAAGAAAGAGATTCAATGCTATTTTGTTTAAGGTGCGGTTTAAACCTCAACGAGTAAGAGTTGAATCATGTACTTTAAGTCTCTTTCGTTAAATGACGAGCTAATATTTTTTCATTTTACGATTATACAATGATATGGCTTCTATATTCGAGTAACGCACTGTATAGTAAAAACTTCTTTGGGTCGACACTTGACACCAAAAGAAGAAAATGAGAAGGAAAAGAGTGTCTTCAAGGCGAACTTTCTTATTGTTTGGTCTACTCATGGTTCGCTGTGAAGGTGGCCAAGAATGAAAGATGAGAAGGATAGATAAAGGCTAAAAGTTGGATTAAAGTGCATCTAAATTAAATAAAAATGTAGTTACTGAATAAATGTTGAAAATTACGTAAGTGTGGCATATAAAGTGAGGGTAAACTATGGTACGGTGCACGCAAATGATTACATTAGGGACCGAAATTTTAGCACACGGTATGAATATGACTTACTGATTTAAAATGAATGGTAACACAAAGGATTATGGTTACCAATGCTCCAAGATTTGAAGGCTTTGCTAGAGCTATGGATACAAAGTTATTTCCCATGTTTTATTTTCACACTGTTTATGTGACTCGAACTTATGAGCAATGACTGCATCATAGTAACATTACTAGCGGCTTCATAATTCTAGAGGAGGCAACTAACATAGTGTGCTTATAACTCAGGGAAAAAATGAATCTATAGACTGACATCTTCTTTTTCTCTGTTTTCTTTTTAATTTTTTTCTTAAGGTGGAAAGATAGCTAACGGGTCAGGTTAGTAGACCCGCAAACAGTTTCATCCCTTCCGTAAGTTTAATCGGCTATATGGGACTTTCATTATGTTTGACCCATTAGACTACTTCCTATATTAAAGTAAAATGAATCGAAACTGCTACCTCCATCTTTTCACATGATTTTTCAAAATACCAATGTCGTGAAACATCAATCCTGAATCCACATCCTGACATTTGTTAAAAATGGCATAAAAGTAGGGGATTTAGCTACCAACTTGAGTTTCAATGATCTAATTCTTGCATTGAGGTTCGTTATTATGTGTACCATCCACAAAATAACATTATATAGGATCTAATATTTCTGAGAACCTTTGAAAAGCCCCTAGAAGGTCCCAAACAAAGGTATATTTGTGATATTGTTATTTATGCTGTTATTATTAATAGAATACTAAGTTTGAATAATTGTCTCGGCATTTTAGATGGTAAAAGCAGTGGTATAGCAAATGATCAGTTTGTTCAAAGAGGTTCAATGGATGAGAAGGCTATATTTTACACATATTCTATATTTTGTTGTATGCTACAATATATAACGTTATTACATGTCGTATATGCAGGGGAATGTAATGCATTGTACAATAAAGAACGGCATATATATCGCATCGTTTCATCAATAAGCTACACGAAGGCTCCATCTACTTGATTCAGGACTTAGCGTGGAACCAAAAAAAGAAGAATATCGAATCATGAAGAATTCCACTAACATGCTTGAGCTGCATGGATCGACTTCGGTCTCCAAAGTTTTTTTGTCATGTAAATAAAAATGATGGTGGAAATTTGGGCGATTCTCTACTACGTAATTGAATATTAGTGTTAATAACTTACATTTCTATGCATAAACCTATTGTAAATCAAATTATAGTATATTACTTGAATGTCCATCAATATGTTTCAGTTTAGATAGAAAAGAAGATTTATTTCGTCATGATTTTCAATTGCTATGTATCCTTCACACTCCTTTGAAGCTTTTGGGTTGGTGTCGATCCTTTTAGTTGCTTAATATTAAAGAATCGTTTTTTTTAATTAGATGTAAATGAGGGTGTCGATCCTTTCAATTTCTTTCAATAAATGCATTAATCTTACAACTCATGTCATTGTGATTATAACTTTATAAGTAGCCACTATATTGTTGTTATGCTCTTAAGTGTAGGAACCATTTTCAAAATTCTTGAACATATTGAACCATCTAAAAAAACTGACATTAATTGTCAACCTAACATAAGAGATCCCTCCCGGGTTCATGGACGCTTAGATAGTTAGATGTAACATGCTAGGTTAAGTATCAAATAAGGCAAGTTGAGAAAGATCTTTATGTTTTTTTATGACTTTGTCTCTACTCGAATCTTAAAACAAAACCAACATCGAAAACATGAGATATTGGTATGTAATATTTGGAACGATTGATTTTAACTTTATTCATTTTTGATACCATTGATGCACTGAATCACATATATCTTCTTATAAGGAGGGTTAATGAGTTAGAAAAGGTTTGCACGTGTACATTACTCTTTACAATGTTTTACAATATCCAATTTTCAATAGTGCAAAGGTCTTTAAATGCATCTGTTCATTTCCCCATCGATACATCATATGATCATAATTATAAAAGGCTAATAGGCTATTCATATCCTTAAAAGAGGTCACATACAAAATATTTCTAAGTATAAATGGTACACGTAACATGAAAACCAATATTAAGTCATCAAGTGAACAAAAATCCTAATACTCTACCATTTCATCCAACTTTATTTACCAACATGGAAATTAAGCTTAGTTATAGATGATGGCAATAAATTTTGAGTTTTTTCATCTCATATGAAAATTATTATGATTATCACGTGCTAAGTTTGTTTGTATAAAATAGTGAGTCACTATTGTTTGAACAATTAATATCATTTGTATCGTAGGACATATGTTATGTTAAACTTTTAAATAGTTTTATAGTTAAATNTTTTGCGGTCATAAATCTTTAGTAATCCTTAATGCATTTTTCAGAATCTTGCCATCCGAGAGTAAATTTGTCCTTGGTTTCTCATTTCTTCTTTTTTTTTGAGCAAAAGTTTCTTATTCTTTTTGTTGATGGACACATTGTCACAATATTAGTTGGTATTATCAAATACCACTCCTGCATTAGAGAAAAGTGAAAGAAAGATTTTAATCAATATAACTTAAATTAATGAAAAAAAGAGGAGTAAATCTACAATATATGAGATACAATTAAAAAAAACCACAAGTAAAATGAGGACAAAAACACTTGCCAACAATACCTTTCTAGGTACACTTGTAAGGTCTTAAGGGCACTTATGAAATGAAAGATGCTATTGTTTGAAGATCTGCAAAACATTGAAAATATGAAAAACTTGAGTTGTTTGTTTAATATGTATACGAGATTAAATGTGAAAACAAAAGAGAGGAAATACAATATAAGAGAGAAAGAAAAGTGGCGAGTTTAAGTATATGTAGGAATAAAGGTGAAAAGAGAAATGGTGGGAAAATCCCGCTCATTTTAGATGAAAAACTTTGAAATTTTATCAGTATATTTTGTTACGAATGGTGCGATACACCGTTCTAAATAATCCAAATTTTATTATGTTTTTATTACGGTTGCTATATACCGTTCTACGAATAATGTCCAGACAACAACAACTGTTTCTAATTTAATTAATTATTTACAACCATTTGCTACATAACCGTTATACAATAATGCGTTTCATATTATTAAAAAGCGGTGAAACTATATCAACCGTTTCAAATGACGGCGTTGTTAAAAAAATAGTTTGTGTATAGTGTTTGAATCGTAATAAACATATTTCATTATCACATAACGATTTAAAGATTTATAAAACATCACATATCTTACGTAACATTAAATTGTTAAGATATTTTTAGTTTTTCATCTAAGGTAGCAAGAAAATAGTTTCAACTATTATTGAACAAAACAATAAACCTTTCATCATATTAATTAAACTTATTTATAAATCATTATAACGGATGCTTTAGTATTGCAAGAAATTTTCTAATAAATGTGATAACATGATATGTTAAAAAAAAAAAAAAAAAAAAAAAAAAAAAAAAAAAAGACGTGCATCACATTGCCCAGTTTTTGAAGTCATATTTGATAATACGTTGAGAACCTCCTTTTGGCTTAATCCTTTTGCTTTACACCTAGACGAGGTACCCGGTGTATTAGCAACAAAATTTATCAGTGACAGATAGTTTTAGTGACAAAAAAAAGTTTATGCGTTATAAACATAAAAGTTTGAGGATTAAACATAATGTTTTGAAACTCGGTTTGACCTAGGTGGTTCAACCGGTTGAACCGTTCCTATCGAAAATGGGTCAATATAAACCGGGTCAACCCGACGGGTTGGGTCAAAAAAAGGGTCAAATTAAACCGAGTCAGCCCACCGGGTTTGAAGCATCCCAGGTCAACTCGGTTTTCGATGTGTATTAACGAGTTCCTTTTGCTATAATAGAGATTCAAAACACCGTTAATATGAAGTTTCCTTTATTATGATGTTTTAAATTTTTTCTTACTTAATATAAATTTTTCATCATTTTATATATTGACTTTTTCACTTTTCCACATTGACCATTTTGCTTTTATATGTAGTATCGATGATGTTTTAAATTTTTTCTTACTTAATATAAATTTTTCATCATTTCACATATTGACTTTTTCACTTTTTCACATTGATCATTTTGCTTTTGTATGTAGTATAGATATGCATAGTTTTAGCAAATTGAGTTAGTAAAACATACAAACGTTTAGTTATCCAATACTTTACAACTTACATAAATAGAATTAATATAAGACAATCTTTTATAAATATATCAGCTTTTTAATCCTTGGTTATAAATTTTATTTATAGGATGTGTATATCAACCAATACCATATAAAGACGCAATTGTTACATAAGAAAGACAAGACTCAAAGCTGGTACATGAATTTTGGTGTAAGAGACAAAAGAAAAAGACTTGAGATGTGTGTAGTATAAACTATGTGTTAGAAATAACATGTTTTGCATATGTTGAATAAAGTCACTCATGTATTTGATACATATTTCTTCAAAACAATTCTATTTACAAACACTTACTTAAACAAACTTCGTTTATTCAGTCGAGTACCCCCAATTGAAACTAAGCATAATAACTAAATATGCCTAATCCTTGCGAAACCGATTATTCGTTACGGTGAACAAAGCCTGTGCATCGCACGGGCCATGATGTCTCGTACATACAAATAAGAAACTGACGCATAACGATTTATGCTTATGAAATTAATACTTCAACCGTGTTTTACAAGTAGGTTAAATCTTGACTTCGCCGAATAAATGTATCATATTAAATCAATATATAGCACATGTATCGCGACGGTTTATTCGATGCTTCACCGGAAATTGGTACACAAGCATATCGAACCTTGATTTCGCCTAAAATGTATCACCTTAAATCAATATATAGCATGACTGTATCACGACATATTGAACCAGATTCCGAGAACGTGTGTATCATTGTATCAATGTAGCCCGAACTCTTGAATCAAATGTCGATGTTCGTTACTGTTATATCCGTGTATCTTGGCGATATCCGATCTAATCTTCAAACGTCGCCGTATTTGGATGAGATATGCAGGAAACACAATTAAATTTGTGGTAATATATCCTCATGATTTCCTTTTTTTAAGCCTCATTTGTATGATTAATTATGCTCATATATATTATCATGTACCTAACACGTAATCACAACAAAGTTTCATTCAGATATAGGCCACCTCTGCTCGAAATATATCTCAAATTATAGCTAGCCTCTTGGACAAAGATTAAACTTTTGACTAAACATTGGACTGCATGTACTTAATAAAAACAACTAATGCATACTGATGTGAACAAAATTTTGCAAGACTGGTCGTGTGACTAGTGACCTTTTGTACTACTGTCTCACGCTCCACCTAATTGCAATTGGTCTCAAGTCAAGAGCGAGCAACAAAAAAATAAAATAAAAATAGACGAATGGTGAGGTTACAAAATGACCATTGTTGAGCTCTACCAAAACTGATACAAAAACACAAAATCCCTAATCATGTACTAGTTTACTTGTGTACCAAAACAGGTTACACAAACCCAAACAAACCCATCTGATAATCATGCGTCAGTTTCGATAATCATGCATCAGTTTATTTGAGTCCCAAAAACAGGTTACACAACTGATACAACAAGATGTATCATACACATCATGGTATAGTCTATTTAACATCTTTCTGCCTCGATACAAAAGAAGATGGTATAATCGATTATAATAAATGAAACAAAAACTGATACAACAAGATGTATCATCTTTCACTTGAAAAAGATGAAACACAGATCTGAGGTGAAACCGGTCATCCGGGCTGTTTCACGACCGTGAAAAAGGTCATTGGGGATATTAACTATCGCCGACGAAAAGGATGTGCAATGGTAGCGTGGGTTTTTGTGTATGCATGGGGTTGGGTTTTATCTGGTCAACAGTAACATATATGACTCGGGTTGTATATTTGTTTATGAATTGTGGCCGGAGAGTAAGACAGCGAAAATGGCTGCTTTTGTTGGCCGGAAAATAAGAAGTGAAGGGGGAGATATTTGAGGGAGGAGATATGGGAGGGAGAAGAATGAGATGGAGGCCGGTAGTTTTTTTTAGCGTCGGAGGTTATTTAGAGTGATGTATAAAATGCCAATAATACCCTCTAGCATATACAAATTAATTTTAATTTTTATTTTTTGTGTTTTAAAGTTATTGCAACTTGCCCAAATCCTATTGGTTCATGAATGGGTCTTATTTTTACAATTTTAAGATTGCTCTTATTTGATCTCAACTATATATAGGGGAGGGTTATTGTAAGACCAAACTTAAAGTGATAAAAGTAAGAACTAATCACAACCATTGGATCATTTAATTGAGCTCATATGTGATTAATAATTGATAAATGACATTTTTGTAATAAACGACAACTTGAGGGTTTTATGTATCAAAAGTTATTAATAATTTACCTAATTCGTGGGTTCAGTTTTATACTAGTAATTAATAGGGTCACGAACCTTGCTTTGACTTTTTCATCCAAATCTTTTTTTTATACACACATAACAACATAGACATATACACAAACAATTACAGTAATAGTTTTATTTATTTATTTTCTTTTGATATACACATAGTATAAATTGAATTAAAAAGTCAAAAATAAAACCACAACATCTATATCTATATCTATATCTATATATATATAAAGATTGAGTTCCCATATTGAATGTTAGCATTAATGCCACAAGCCAAGAAACTCAAATAAGTGGTTTAAGCTAATGTAAATAAGTGGCTTAAGCTAATGGATATTGTACATTCATCTTAAAGCTTATATACAGACTCACGTACTACTCAAGAAATAAATGTTAAGTCTTAATGGTTTATAAACTTTAAATGTGCATGCATGGGGAGATTGTACTTGAAGAAAATGAAGGCATAGAGGTTTACGTTGAGGCATGCAAAGAGGTTGCAAACAAATTACAACTTCCAAGTCATTAAAAGGGCTTAATTTGGTTAATTAATTGGACTTTTCAGTTGGATTTTGAATACTATAAGTAACCAACAATCACCATCTTCACCACCATCGTTTTATTTGAACGATTCTTTCACCGCCATCATATGAAAATGGGGTCGAGCCCTTTGAGGAGGTCCGAAAGACGTCAGAACCTGGATGATGGTCATGCTACAAACGTCAAGTCAACAAAACATTTTAAAAGAAAGCGCAGAAGATGTAAATGAAGCTGGAAATGTTGAAACGCAGGATCCACCGGAGGTTAGGGGCAGAAAAAGAAAGAGATTCAATGCTATTTTGTTTAAGGTGCGGTTTAAACCTCAACGAGTAAGAGTTGAATCATGTACTTTAAGTCTCTTTCGTTAAATGACGAGCTAATATTTTTTCATTTTACGATTATACAATGATATGGCTTCTATATTCGAGTAACGCACTGTATAGTAAAAACTTCTTTGGGTCGACACTTGACACCAAAAGAAGAAAATGAGAAGGAAAAGAGTGTCTTCAAGGCGAACTTTCTTATTGTTTGGTCTACTCATGGTTCGCTGTGAAGGTGGCCAAGATTGAAAGATGAGAAGGATAGATAAAGGCTAAAAGTTGGATTAAAGTGCATCTAAATTAAATAAAAATGTAGTTACTGAATAATATTTGAAGATCTTTATTATATTATATCTTAGGCGTACAAGTTTTTTAATTGATGTTATTATTTTTGGTCATAAATCTAGTAATCCTTATGCATTTTCAGAATCTTGCCATCCGAGAGTAAATTGTCCTTGGTTTCTCATTCTCTTCTTTTTTTTTGAGCAAAAGTTTCTTATTCTTTTGTTGATGGACACATTTAATCAATATAGTTGTATATCAAATACACGTCCTGCATTAGAGAAAAGTGAAAAGAAGATTTTAATCAATATAACTAATTAATGAAAAAAAGAAGTAAATCTACAATATATGAGATACAATTAAAAAAAACCCACAAGGTAAAATGAGACAAAAACTTGCAACAATACCTTTCTAGGTACACTTGTAAAGTCTTAAGTGCACTTATGAAATGAAAGATGTATTGTTTGAAGATCTGCAAAACATGAAACATATGAAAAACTTGAGTTAGTTGTTTAATATTATAGAGAATAAAGGTGAAAACAAAAGAGAGAGAAATACAATATAAGAGAGAAAGAAAAGTGGCGAGTTTAATATATAGAGAATAAAGGTGAAAAGAGAAAGGGTGGGAAAATTCCCGCTCATTGAGATGAAAAACTTTTGAAATTTTATCATATATTTTGTTACGAATGTGCGATACACCGTTCTAAATAATCCAAATTTTATATGTTTTTTATTACGGTTGCTATATACCGTTCTAAATAATGTCCAGACAACAACAACTGTTTTATTTAATTAATTATTTACAACCATTTGCTACATAACCGTTATAAATAATGCTTTCATATTATTAAAAGCGGTGAACTATATCAACCGTTTCAAATGAGGCGTTGTAAAAAATAGTTTGTGTACTAGTGTTTAATCGTATAAACATATTTCCATTACACATAAACATTTTAAAGATTTATAAACATCACATATATCTTACGTACATTAAATTGTTAAGATATTTGAGTTTTTTCATCTAAGGTAAGCAAGAAATAAGTTTCAACTATTATGAACAAAACAATAAACCTTTTCATCATATTATAAACTTATTTATAAATCATTATAACGGATGCTCTTAGTATTGCAAGAAAATTTTCATAATAAATGTGATAACATGATTATGTTAAAAAAAAAAAAAAAAAANATATATATATATATATATATATATATATATATATATATATATATATATATATATATATATATATATATATATATATATATATATATATATATATATATATATATAGGGGAGCTTTATTTTCAGAACCCTGTTAAGTGCGGGAACTGCGAGAACTCCTCTAGACCAATGAGATTTTTTTTAATATTAAAGATTATTATTTAATGTAAAGGGTATTCTAGTAAAAGACAATTTTTTACTTTTTTAGATTTTTTTTATTAAATTCCGTTTTCAAATAACTCATAATTTTCGAATTATTTTATTATTTATTATTATTATTATTATTTTTGTTTTTTTGTGTGTGTTTCTTAGCATGCATGTTTTCTTTTAAATAATGTCAATTTACATGTGTTTTTATTGTACATTAATTTAAACTTCAATTGAGTTTTACTTAAAAATGTAATTGCACATATATTTCTGCCGTATATTTTATAAACTTCTTAAATAAAAACTAAAAGCATAAATTGTAGTCGTAACCTTTAGATTTATTACAAACCAAGAACATAATATAATACACAAATCTTTATAACAAATGAAATACAAATCAAATGTATTATTTTGAATATACATATTCACGTCTTCTAAGAACATATGTACACAAAACATATGTGTTTGAAGTTTCTCATCAGATTCTTTCAAACATGTGTGCACGACCTTCAAAAACATACATGCACGCCTTCCAAGAACATATATGTACTTCCAGTTTCTCATCAAATTCGTTAAAACATATATGCACGTCTTCCAAAAACATACATGCACTCCTTCCAAGAACATATATGTACTTCCAATTTCTCATCAAATTCGTTAAAACATATAGGCACGCCTTCAAAGAGCATCTTTTCACACCTAGTAAAAAAATAATAAAAGATTAAATGAATAAAAAAACAAATGAAAGACAACGCCAAAGTCATAAATTTGCTCTTGAAAAATGAGGCAAACCAATATGTTGATTAATTAACGACTATTATAAGGTAACAAAATTAAATAATAAATCAAACCTTAGTATGAAAAGCTTCTCGTAAAACCAAAAGAATAGTGACTGCAACAAATGACAAAGAAAACAGTCAAGCGGCATACAAGAATCAATTTGAAAACTAGAATTAGAATTTCAAGAACTATAATCAAACTGATTAAATCATGGATTAAACTAACCAAATACAAAAATTTCTATCACCACCACACCCACATCAGAAACAACAAAAACACCGATGAACTAGGAATCAAACTCAAAACACTAAACCAAATAAATTAACAACAAAAAATAGTATAACCCTTAAACTAACCAAATAAAACAAACACAGTTCCTTTTTTGTGATATCATAAATTAGTCATGCCACAACAAAAGCATATAAAAATAAATCAATTTTTCAATATCTCATGGCCAATTAATTAAGATTAACTTTCTGGATTACATATGATGTTACCTTGTGATTCTTTCTCCATACCACGACCACCAGATCCACATCCCGCCGGCGAAAAACGCAACCGCCACAACTTACTTACAAATCGAAAGTTTTGGATTTAGGGTTCATGTTTCAATTAAGGGTAGAAAACGAATTAGGAGAAGAGGATTGTGAGGAGAAGCGGCTAGGGTTGGGGTGAAGCAGAAATAAATGGAGAGTCAAATGTTATTTTGATTTCTAGATCTAGTTGGGATAATACGGTTTTGAAAATATTTTAACACAAAATCCCTATACTACCCCTCCTATTAATATAACAAAATATCTCATCTTTTGCTTAATTACAGATATGCCACATAGCATTTCAGCCATTGATCAAAAAATAAAGGGCTTAGATGGGGGTTCTCGCAGTTCTCGCACTTAACAGGGTTCTGAAAATAAAGATACACTATTTAGGGTTTCAATACTCTCTCTCTCTCTTACTAGCCGCGCCCCATCCCTACCCCTTTCCGGTCACTTTTTCCGGCAAATCTCCACCACCACCGCGAGTGTCATGTCACTGCCACCACCATCACACGCAACTTTTCGTCCTCTATCTTTTGACATAAATCACGCGAGTTGAATCTCACCCAAACACCATTTTCAGTCGAGTTTCAACCTCGAATCACCACTCATATTCATCCCTTCTTGTTCCTTGATTTATCCTAAGGCCAAGGTGGGTTTATCTCGCCGTTTGGAAGATGTTTGTGCCTCGAGTTGACCCACAACCAACGGGTTTTGAGGGTTTCACAATGATAACGAGATAACAATAATTAAAATAAACTAATAATAGTGTTTGGTATCATTTGGTTCTTGGATTTGTGTTTTCTTGGTCGTACGAGGTGGTGTCGTGAGCATCAGGCTTACGGCCTAAGTTTGTGGTTCTTGTTGTTGTTCTTTCTCGGATTTGGATGTGTTGTGGTTTAGCCGAGATTAGGATTAGATTTGGAGACGGGTTCTTGTTGTTGTCGATTTGTTTTGTTGTTGTAGTTCCTATTGTTGTTGTTTCATGTTGGGNCATTAATTAAACCATCAATGATTTTACTAAAAATGTAATTAATATATTCTGCCTATATTTATAACTCTTAAATAAAAACTAAACAAACATATAATGTATTGTAACCTTTTAGGGGTGGTTGGGGTGGGTTTATTACAAACCAAGAAATAATAAATACACAAATCTATACAAAAAATATAAATCAAAGTATTATTTTAATAGATACATTTCGTTTAAGAAACATATTGCACAAAACATATTGTTGAAGTTTCATCAGATCTTGCAAAATGTCTACGACTTCAAAAACAACATGACGCCTCAAGAAAATATTTACTTCAGTTTCTCAACATATTCGTTAAACATATATGCACTCTTCCAAAAACATACATCACCTCCTCCAAGAACATATATGTACTTCCACATTCTCATCAAATCGTTAAAACATATAGCACGCCTCAAAGAGCATATTTTCACACCTAGAAAAAAAAAATAATAAAAGATTAAATGAATAAAAAACAAATGAAAACAACGCAAAGTCATAAAATTTTCTCTGAAAAATGATGCAAACATATGTTGATTACATTAACGACTATTATAAGTAACAAAATTAAATAATAAAATCAACCTTATAGAAAGCTTCCGAAAACCAAAAGAATAGGACTGCAACAAATGACAAAGAAAACAGTCAAGCGCATACAAGAATCAATTGAAAACTAGAATTAGAATTCAAAGAACTATAATCAAACGATTAATCAGATTAACTAACCCAAAATACAAAAATTCTATACTCACACCACACAGAACAACAAAAAAACCGATGAACTAGTAATCAAACTCAAAACACTAAACAAAATAATAACAACCAAAAAATATATAACCCTTAAAACCAAATAAAAAAAACAGTTCCTTTTTTGATATCATAAATAGTCATCCAAACAAAAGCATATAAAATAAAATCAATTTTTCAATATTCAGGCCAATTAATAATATAACTTCTGATACATATGGGATTTACTTGTGAATTCCTTCTCCATACCGACTAACCACCAATCCACATCCGCCGCAAAAACCAACCCCAACTTACTTACAAATAAAATTTTAATTAGTTTCAGGTCAAATAAGGGTAGAACGATTAGGAGAAGAGATTGTAGAGAACTGCTTAGGGTGGGGAAGCAGAAATAAATGAGAGGTCACAATTTATTTTGATTTCTGATCTATTGGGATAATAACGTTAAAAATATTTAACACCAAAATCCCTATACTAACCTCCTCTATTAATATAACAAAATATCTCATCTTTTCTTAATTACAGATATCCACATAGCATTTCAGCATTGATCCCAAAAATAAACTTAGATGGTTCTCGCACTTAACAGTCTAAAATAAAGATACACTATATATATAAATATAATATTATATTATATATATATTATATATTTATATATATACTCTATATATATAATATTTATTATATATATAATATATATATATTATTATATATATACATATAATATTATTAAACCTAATATAGAACAGTTGATCTATTTTTTGCATCAAAAACTCTCCCAAAATTCTAAAAGAATGACGCCTGGAAACATCACTACTAATAGAAAGTTTTCTAAAATTTATTAAATCAAATTATGGAGAAAAAATAGGGAACAATTATTCAAAAACAAATCGAATAAACCAAAATCATAACCAAAAACCCTTTAAATAAGGAAACAATCAACAATTTCGGTTTCTTCTTTGTTTTGAAACGCAATTCAAAAACATAATTCAAAATCACTTCTCTCTAACTATATCAGAAATCAACCAGATTCGTAATTCTTCTAAGGTGATTGTTATTTTTAACGTTTCTTTCAATTGAAAGAATTAGGTTAGCCGATCACTTTTAATTATAATGAATTAGGGATTATTTTTTTATGCAAGTATGGATTCTGATTATTGATTTTAGTTTTGAAATCAACCTTATTTGGTAGTGACTACATATTCTTCTTTTATTTATTTGGTTCAATTTTGTATTTGTGATTACTCAGCATGAAAATAACTATTATGAGTGTTGAATGATTGTAAGTAATCTTGAATTGAGTGTTTGAATTCGTTATGGATTGATTATAAGAAAGTTATTGTCTTTAAAAAATAGTTATTGTGTTTGCACACAATGTGTTTGATGAAATACTTTCATTAACAAACTGTGAAATGCTTTCGTTAACTAACTGGCATATGCCTTCATTGTTTATTTTTTTACAGGTAAACAATTTTTATCCTACTGAAAGTGAGTTTAGAAAATTACTACATATACTTGACCATCACAACGTTATAAAGGTAAAAATATTATTTATGAATTTACATACATGTGCTTTCATGATAATAAATCTTTGAATGCAATCCACTCATGGCGTTATAGTTAGGTCGGTAAACGACAATGCTCACCTTTGAGTAAGAATATTTTGAAATCACTAGGATTGAACTGGATATAGGATGTATTAAAGTAGTAACAAAATTGTTAAATAAGCATTTAACTTAAGTTGATAATTTAAACTTTAACCATGCTTCGGACCAAATGGTTATGACATGTATTCAGTAAATAGATGTGCATTGAGAGTCTGTGATGGTCAAGACTTTTTGTTTTATGAGTTAACATGTATTCAATTAATGTCATGAAGATAGAAAACCATATATGCTCTAAAAGATAAAAGTGTGATTCAAATTCGAGATAGCCATGGTTTCTTCTTTTGATATATAAACTAAAAGGGATATAGACATTTATGATTATTGGTTTAGCATTCTTTAGACATCATGTATAATTTTAAGATGTGTTGAGATCTCAGACAAGCCAAGCGAAGTTTAATTCTTTAAAATAACGGTTTACATCCATTTCATGTCAATGTTGAATATACGACTTACATTCTTTTATCCTTTTTTGAGTAAAGGGATACCCCAACTTTTATCCTTACATCCATTTCATGTCAATGTTGAATATACGACTTACATTCTTTTATCCTTAC
>LBNU01028467.1:61722-86174 GCA_014162995.1 Artemisia annua
CCATAATTAGGAAAATGAAGAGTCAAAATTTCATACTTTTGAAAGTCAATTTTGATAAAAACTAGTGATTTCAATTACTCATAATGAAATCAATATGTTTCTTTGCTCTAGTGAATGTGTAAAAGAACGAATTACATGAGGTCTATATTATTATCATACAACATTTAAGACGCTTGTGACATAGTCATAAATCATAACCTAATTCTTGATGTTAACATTGCAACAAGAAATGCATCTTTACAGTTCAAAACTGAAAACGAAAAATTCATCATCGTTGTGAACTTGTGATAGGTGTTGGATTGTGAACATATTTTATATACGTATGTCCAGTTTCGAACTCGAGCCTATTGGGGGCACACACGTTTACATTTAAAGAACACTTTATCTAATGTAATTAATATATTAGATGAGTTAATTATATTAAATAATAATACACGAAATATTTAAATGGTCGAACAAGAGAAAAAAGAAGGGGTCTGAGTGTCGTTTTATGAAACTTAAGAAGGTGCTACCAATGACTTGTTAGACAAGGTTGAATGCCTCTGATGCACCGAAACGCCATTTAGGCCGGCGTTCCCGTTTGGGAACGTGGTGGGAACGGATACGCCATTGAAACGCCACCGAAACGTTTCCAAGCCGTTTCCTGAATCTGCGAAACGTTTCGTATGAAGTATCCTTACCGTTTCTGGATTTCCTTGAAGTTTCCAAGCCGTTTCTTTTGGGTTTTAATTAAGCTCGCCGGTTTAGTGAAGAGTAATTTGAACATCGGAGTGTTATCGGAAGTTGCAGGTTACAATGTACGAGAAAGAAGAAGTAAAGGCTAAGAAGAAGAACTGGTTTTATTAGGAATGCAACTATTTAGTTTTTGGTGAAGTAAGGAAAATACTTTTTAAACATAAAATAGTACAACTAGTCCGACTTTAACTTTTGACTTTTTTTGTTTTTCCTTTTGTTCCATAGTTTTTCATAAATTTAATTTAATTCAAAGTTTGTTTAAGTAAACAATTTGTTTTGAAAAATTCTTTGAATGAACGAACGATTTGAATGAACTAACGAATATTCGTGCAAAGCGACGGAGTATAGTGGCTAATAATTATACTTGCGAAGTCGTGATTTTGGTTCGATCCTAGATGCAAAAATTTCGGGTTCAATTTGTAAAGAAAAACGTTAATGAGTTAGAAACAAAAAAATGTAAAAATTTAAGAATTAAACAATATTTAAAATATTACTGTAATTTAGTGGTATACAATGTTAGCATTTTTAATCAAGTATATAATAATCCATTAACATTACTAATTAGTGTAATTAAAGGGGTAATTTGAACAAGTCGACTACAAGCCGTGCTCAAGACTTGAACAAGTTTTTTTTTTTAAATATATTTTAATTTTTATATATATATTTTTTTTTATTGCTGTATCTATGCCGTTCCCGTATCTTGAATTGTTTATTTTTGCCGTTTCCCGTTCCCGTATCGTCCCCGTATCCCTTTGCCGTTCCCGTTTCGGTGCTACATAGTTNGTGCAATTTACATCTCAATCCGAAACAATCTTTGCATCCACATCTTCAGATTGTGTGTCTTTCCTACTTTTGGAGGTTAGTGATAGTACAAGATCACATATGTAAATAGTTTAGCTAAATCTTATGATAACCGTTTGTAAATATTTATCATAGGTGACATGTTTGGATTCCCATCTGAAACCAATGGTTACACTTTCACTAATGGAATTACTAGGAAGTAAGTACCACACACATTATCATGCAATGGGAGGACACGATAACTGTTGGATTGTGAACATATTTTATATACGTATGTCCAGTTTCGAACTCGAGCCTATTGGGGGCACACACGTTTACATTTAAAGAACACTTTATCTAATGTAATTAATATATTAGATGTGTTAATTATATTAAATAATAATACACGAAATATTTAAATGGTCGAACAAGAGAAAAAAGAAGGGGTCTGAGTGTCGTTTTATGAAACTTAAGGAGGTGCTACCAATGACTTGTTAGAGAAGGGTGAATGCTATATATATACATATCCATTGGTCTCATTCGGTGAGAGAGATAGGTGCTCAAACCGACAGACAATAAACTCCTACTCTGTTTCCTAGTTCGACAATCAAGATCTAATGTCATATTCATGTATAGTAATCCATGCACATGCATGCTATTATTATTTATACATGCATGCTACAGTGACTCGTTTTCTTCACTAATATACGATCAGTATATTATTCAATTGTGGGGTTCGATTATATTAATCCAAAAACAAGAACATTGTGTTTCGTTGTTTATTCGTGTATTAAGCACTAGCATCCTAGTGTTCTTGCTTGACGTGTAGTGTGAGCAACCTTAGAGGAATCAACACTATTTGATTCTTGGTGAAGCCGATTTTCATAAACACTAATTTATTAGGGTTTGTGATTTGATCTTTAATTGGGGGTTTTTCTATAAACCCTAATTGCATGGATTGCTAAAAGGTACACGTTTCTTTTATGTTTATGTTAATCTATTATGTGTTGTAATTGATCCTTCGCTTCTGTACTATGTGACTACTTGATTTATTTATTTATATGATTGTCATGATTATTAAATTCTAACGATAACAAGTTTCATTTGTATTCTGGTGAAACGGCATCACAAGTATGTAACTCATTTTCTTACATTTACATTGTAGGGGGCAAAATGGACGTGAGATAATTGGTCAGAATCAGCAAGTTGCGGTTTTGGTGCAAGTCAATGGTTTGGTATTAGTTAAAGTTTGTCACTTTATCCACTATTGAGCACAAAAATATTTAATTGAATCGAGGATCATGATGTAGGAGGGTTTGCTTATTTTACAAATACACAAGGCAACTTTTGATCTCTTTGTAGTGTTTTTCCTTTATAACTATTTTCTAGTTTTACCCAAATTGAAACATTCTGACTAAAATTTTACTTTTTTTCTCGGTACCTGCAGTTGTGAGCTAAAAGGGCATACAGATTGGATCAGAAGTTTGGATTATTCATTATCAGTTTCGGTAAATGGAGAGGCACATTATCTTCTTCTTGTTAGTTCTTCACAAGATAAATGCATACGCATATGGAAAATGGCTTTATGTGATTCCGTTAATAGTTTTGACAAAAAGAAAGCGGAAAATAGTTTAGCTTATCACATACAGGGTCCTGTATTTACAGCCGGATGTTTTCCTATCAAATGTCTTAAGAATATCTTGTTATCGGTCAAGAAGATTAGGTGTATTTAGTAGAATGGCAACCACATTCATTAACCAAGAACACTTTATGTTATCAACCCTTAAAGGATCTTATCTGCATCTATCGACAAGACCATAATGATCTGGAAGCCCGAAAGAACAACGGGCATTTGGGTCAATGTAGTTACTGTTCGGGAGTTAAGTGGAAACCGCAAAAGTCTCTATATTAGCCCAATATAGTTTTTTTTGGGAATTGGAGTCAAAATGTTCGTTCTATATTAGCCCATAGATTTGGTGGATCTTTCCATTTTTGGAAAAATGTTGGTACTGAGTATGATAACTGGAAACTGCAAAAAGTTCCCTCGGGGCATTTTGCTGCGGTGACGGATTTATCTTGGGGTGGGGGTGGTGAATACATAATGTCAGTCAGCAATGATCAGGTATTATGTTTGCACCCAAAACAAAGTTGGCAACTTTGACCCATTCTTATAATGGTAAAACCGGGATATGTTTGATGTCTAACGGATCAAAAGAATGGTAAAATTTATAAATTAGCTTAAAAAGAAATATGAATGGGTCATAAATTGCCTACAGCTTACTTCTAGAGAATCAAACATGTTAAATCAACAACTTCGATCTTTTCTTCAGAAAGTAAGATTAGTGTCGAAGTATCATAATTCTTGCAAAATCGCACGTTACAAATATTGGGCAGAAAATGTTCGTTTTAACTTTTCCCGAACCTGACAATTTTGAAAGCAAAACACTGAACCATTTTTGGCCCCTTACCAAAGCTGCCATTTTTGCTGTACAACACACTGTTATTGTTTATTCTTATCATGTGCAGACGACTGAAATATTTGCTTCATAGCTAAATGAGGCTAGCTTAACAGGAGACAACTCATGGCATGAAATTGCTCACCCACAAGTTCACGGTCATGATATTCATTGCTTAACAATGAAGCCCTGTTGTCGTACTTGAAAACATTAAATCTTGCAACTTCCGGTCTACATGATGACCTGCAAGCTGATGTGCAAGTATTTGGTGCAAATATTTATGCACCAACTACTTGCATTTGCACCAAATACTTGCACATCAGCTTCAAGTTAAACTACAGACAGAAGTGGTATTGATGGTTTTGACACACTCGAGACTATCCCAGACGTTGTTTCTTCAGTTTTGACTGAACTGCCAATTGAGGAACAATTAGCATGGTATACGCTGTGTCCCAAGTCCGATAAACTCTATGATCATGGGAATGGATTTTTTTCGTTACACTGTGATCACCAAGGGAAGGTTGTTGCCTCAGATTGTAAGGTGTTGCTATTAACTATGCTAACGTGTATCAACTACAGTGTCTGCTTTTGTCTCAGAAGAAAAGTAAATTTTATTGTGATCCTTTTACAGGCCCAACCAGTATCAGTGCCGGAAATATGGCTATGGGAGGTTGGTAGTTGAAGGCGGTTGGTCGATTGTAGTCTCATAGCTCAACAGTCACCCGAATGGAATTTTCTCATGATGACAAATTTCTTTTGGCTGTCTCAAGGGATCTTAAGTTGTCACTGTTTTCTATAGACCGGACAGGTACTTGTAAATGGCATTCTGATCTAAATCTCTAGATCGAGTTCCTTGATGGCCTCATACAGAGGTGGCAAAATCGGCAAGTTGGGTAACAGGTTCTGGTAACAGTGAGTAATGATTTTAGCATGGGTAAGATTTATTTGCAAAAACCTTTTGATTTCTGCGAGTATTTGGGTCTTAAATACAGACTATATTGTTGTTATTTATTATTATTAGTAAACACTTTCGGTCTTTAAATGTGTTCCTTTTAGATAAGGCTAAGATTTCCGCCTCTAGGCCTTGGATGTAACTCAAACGGACCTGTATATATATAGTTAAGGCTGAGTTCGACTTCCACCTCTAGGCCTTAGAAATAATGAGCTGAACGCGTCTCTTTTGATCCAATTTGATCTGGTTATTTACTTATGTGCCACGTTTCATCCGTGAATAAGTTTGGCATGGAGAAACTCAGAGAAGAATGATGATTCTGATAGCATGCAACTTTTTTTTTTCAAAGATTCAAAACTGCTTATCTGCTTTAAAATAAGCAGGTAAGATTAAATAAGCCATCCCATGCACCCTCTATAACTTGATTGTTACAGTAAGTAATTTCTACCCTTGATAATCAGTCTTGTCGAGCCAGTTTGAAATTGATTATTTAATCTGGTGATCCTTAAACAATTAGTTCATTATCAGCATTATATATTTTCACCGAACATTTAAGACTGATTATTTCGATTACAAGTTGCAATACTGCAATAGTCAAATACTCAATCTAAAAAAGCAGATTCAAACACTCCCGATATTTTGTTCACTTCCCAGTTTAATACGTAAGTATGATTCCCGGACTTATCTTCTGTAACTTGCAGAAACATTTTTGCAGGTATTATGCTTGTAGTGCTTATAACCGGGGTTCTCATATATGCTATAAAAGATGCAGTTGGACGATTTACGTCCTGATTTCTTTTGGCGGGGCTTTCCAGATGGGGTCGATGTATGTAACATTTTCCCCGTGCTAGTAAATCTTTATATACAGGGATTGTATGTAACATATTCCCCGTGCTAGTGGACGATGTATGATAACACGAACACAACGTGTTTCTTTTAATTCAAATGTTACTTTGATGAATTGCAATGAACTGGGCTACAAAATTTCAGGGAAGAGCTTGAACTGTGGCCTATGTTTGATAGGCATTTTTCAGTAGAGGAACATGATAAGCTTGTGGGGAGAATAATTGGTACAACGGGTGCAGAGGTGTTACAGTCGATGCTGCCATCGGTGACGTGTGTTCTTACTGAAGATGAACACAATAGAATGGTGGATGCGTGGAGGAAAGCTACTAAGAAACTCATGTTTACAAAGTGGTTTAATGAATGGTGGGAGGAGCGTGCTCCATCTTCGGATTCATCAGCATCTACCAGACGAAAATTGGAAAACGGTGATTATTATTCTGATTTTGACAGGTGTTTGGGTTCTTAAGGGCTAATTGGATAAAAAGATAACCAACTTTGGTTCAATTACTGTTTTAGGTATACTCATAAATAGCATCAAGTTTCAAAAGTTTTAAAGGTATCAACTTTTAAATAGTTTTAATTTACGGTAATCTTACTTTGAACTAGTAATCAGTCAAAGTGACGGTGTGGTAGAAGACATGTTTGTAAGTTTTGAACATGTTAGGTAGTTACGTTAAAATCATATTTTTTTTTGAATTTTTGGCCTGTAAAAGTTGGTTAGCGAAAAAAGAATTTAGACCAAACGTTTCACCTATTTAGGGGTCAGCTTAGATTCACTATGACTTAAATAGGCTGTATCTAACTAGTGTAAATCAGTCAAAAGCTGTATGTTTGTGTAATGGTATTCGTAATGCTAGCTAGGAATCAGATACACATGAAGCCTTGGATCCAAATTATGATACATTCACTTCACGCCTTGGTGGAAAGATATATTTCGGATGAATCAAAATGAGCTTGAGACAGAGATCAGAAAAGCTTCCAGGGATCCAACTGTTGATCCAAGAAGGAAGTCCTATCTCATTCGAAACCTTATGACCAGGTTAAACTTTTAAGTTTGTAATTTGTTTTATCAGGTTAATTTACTTTTTGTTTAATATAAATTGATGCAATCTTATTGACGCGCGAATCTGATGGTCAATGTAGTCGTCTGTACCTCAAGGAAGAAAAGGCGAAGCATCATATGGTGAAGCTGTACATGGATGTTTGCCTGGTTGTGAGCACTATATANACAAGCTTCTAACAGAATGGGAAAACTTCACATCCAAAGCAGGTGAACAGATTGAATCATACTACACCAGGTTTTGTACCTTGATGAATGAGCTGATTAGAAACAAGTTGGAACCACGACAAATTGTGACAAACATTAAGTTCATCAACAATCTACCAGAAGAATGGGGTCGCTATGTCACAATTGTCAACCAAACCAAGAATCTTCATCAGGTGGATTATGATCAACTCTATGTCTTCTTAAAGCAAAACCAAGCTGAGACAAATGAAGTTAGGAAGGAAAAGGTGGCTAAGAATCATGATCCTCTTGCACTCATTGCTAAAACACCAACACCTCTACCAGTGAACACACAACAACCATCATCATCTTCCACTCACAAATATATGCAACAACCATACGTTTCACAACCAACACCTCTCTATCAACAATCATTCTACCCACAACAACATGATGTCATTCCACAACAAATACCAGATCAACAATTCCAAGAACCCGAATTCACTGATAATGATGAGAATCTTGCTGCAATAACTCAAGCATTTACTCTTCTGACTAAGGCATTCCAAGGACGCTATTCAACTCCAACTAACAACAACCAACGAATTTCATCGAACGCTCGTAACAAGCAGATTGCTCAACCGAGGTTCAATATGGGCAATACGGGTCAAATGGTTGGTGTTATGGGGAAACAGCAAGGATATGCTACGGGCTTTCACATGGGGAATCAGAATCAAATGGGTCAGTTTGCAGGAAATAGGATGGGTCAAAGGAATCAGATGGGTCAGTTTGTTAGGAATCAACGGGGTCAGTATGTTGGTAATCAGGCAATGGGAAATCAGGTTGGAAATGTTGCAGCTCAGGTTGGTGGTGTGACATTTCTCAAAAATTCATGTCTTATATTTTAAATAATAGTTTATTTAATAACTATTCCATTTAAAAAAAATAAATAAATAAAGCAAAAATTAAAATAAAAAGAAATTAAACGATAGCTTAGAATCATAATAGTATACCTTCGCCGGAGCATCATCGGCAACAATAAGCACTATCGCCGGCGGCGCATCATCTGCCGCAGGAACAACATCGGCCTAAGCAAAAATCGTTTAATTAGAATTAATATAATAACTCAAACGAGAGATTAGAATTAATCTATAGACCGAACAGGTACTTGTAAATGGTATTCTGATCTAAATCTCTTGGATCGAGTTCCTTGATGGCCTCATACAGAGGTGGCAAAAATCGGCCCAAGTTGGATAACAGGTAACAGTGAGTAATGATTTTAGCATGGGTAAGATTTATTTGCAAAAACCTTTTGATTTCTGTGAGTATTTGGGTCTTAAATACAGACTATATTTTTGTTATTATTATTATTATTAGTAAGCACTTTCGGTCTTTAAACGTGTTCCTTTTAGATAAGGCTAAGATTTCCGCCTCTAGGCCTTGGATGTAACTCAAACGGACCTGTATATACATAGTTAAGGCTGAGTTCGACTTCCACCTCTAGCCCTCTGCCCTGTTTGGGTCGAAAGAATGTATTATGGACACCATCAAAAGTGACAGCACGTTTGGGGAAGGAAATTAATAACGAGAGTTCATATCTATATTGGGCTTATAAGGTAATCACATGTTCAATATCAAGTTTATTTTACAAATCATTGCACTCTCATTTCTTTTCCGTCTCCTTAGATTCTGAATGTCAAACTAGTTAGAAAAGTGACAGTTTTTTATTGTTCTTTTCATGGTCTCAGTGCTGACTAATTTTGGATTTTATTATTTATAACATGTACTCTGTAATTTAATTGTTGTTTTGCATCACAAATTCAATATGTCGGTCTCAGTTTACTATTAAAGTAGCTTGTTCGACATTTAAAATTTAAAATATGGCAACAACAAGAACTCTGCAAAATGTTTATTTCAATTTTTCAGTGTTTTACTTTAAATGCTTATTATCTTTTTCTGAAGGTGTTTTGGCCTTAGGTTACACCATAACATGATTATATTTGTTGTAGAACGATATTCCCATCTTCTGTCCCGGATTGACAGATGGATCTCTTGAAGACATGTTATATATACATTCTTTTCGCGATCTCAGTCTTGTTGTTGACGTAGTACAAGGTGAGCGTATTCTCTCATTTCAAATCTTGGTCAACCAAATTACATTTTTGAATGACAACTTATATGTATGCAATCTGTAATTTCACAAGAGGACATTCTTTAGATATCATTCTTATCACAGAAACTTGATTTTACTGGAACGTATATAAACATCAGCTAGTACATTTGTTGTTACTACTGATACTGTCACCATCTTGATCTTATTAAACAGATATAAGGGCGATCAACGGTGAGGCTGTACATGCAAACCCAAGGAAGACTGGAATGATAATATTAGGAGGGGGGTTGCCAAAACATCACATTTGCAACGCGAATATGATGCGTAATGGTGCAGATTATGCTGTTTATATCAACACGGCCCAAGAATTTGATGGTAGTGATTCAGGTGCTAGTCCTGATGAAGCCGTATCATCGGGGAAAATACGTGGTTCTGCTAAATCTGTCAAGGTTTGCTTATCCTCTAACCTTAAAAACCCATCGATAAATGCAATTTTTTGTTGAAATTGTTGTGATGTTAAGTATTCATGTTAATTGTTTCAATCCAGGTGCACTGTGATGCAACTATCGCGTTCCCATTACTGGTTGCGCAGACATTTGCTCAAAAGAGAGAGAAACCAGCTGAGCCCAGTTCCTGATAGATTGGCCAAGTTTGACTTTTTAGAGTGGTCAAATGTGGCTTGATTAAATCCATAGCGGTAATTGCTTTAATGAAGAGGATAAAGTTTACAATATTTGCTGTATGCAAAACTCAATAACTGTATCTACTATTGTGTCGATGTGTCCGAGCTTTTCACGAATTTTGATTGTGTAGCATGTCAAAGCTGTAGCCTAATGTTTTGGCTAATCAACAATTTTATAAATCCCTAATTTCTACTCGCTTCTAAGCTTCTGATCTTGGCGATTCCATTAAAATTGTGAGTCAAATGGTAAGTCATAGGCTATTTCGCTCTCGATTTAACAGACTAAAAAAAATTCATACGTAATTCTGCTAAATCTGTCAAGGTGTTCAATTATATTGTCATAATTTATGTTAACTACGATAACTAGAAACGTTCAACTATTAGTCACCTGTGACAAAAAGAAATCAATGATATCAACTATTTTTACCTCAACAGGCAAACATCTCAAACTTGAAATCATTAGCAGGTTGCAGTGCGTTATACTCGTCATCGCTCTAATGCCTTTTTTTAACACCATCATAGTTCTAATGCTAATCATTCATGTTAGTCGTTTCAATCCAGTTCATGTAGATGCACTCACTGCATTCCTATTACATCTTGTATACAACCAAGTAACTTTACATTGTGGATTAAAGCGACTAGTTTTATGCATATAGTTATTTGCTGGTTGTCTGTGTTCAACAACTTACTAGTGAAATTTGTTCCAAGTAGCATATAGAGTTTGTTTGTTGGACATTATATGACTAATCTTCTTAAAATTGCACTTTTGACACGGTTACAATCCAAGAATGTAAACAGATAGTAGGAAGTACACTAATACGGTATCATCAATCAAACTAGTCTATGCATTAACAAATACTCACTAATACTGTATCATCAATCAAACTAATACCGTATCTACTACGCATGAGACAGATTTGATTACAATTACCGGAAGCTAAAACATACACTAAACACTTAAACATTCACAATGTACTGCCTCCCTGCTTTGGGTTGGCTTACTTATTCCAAGTCTCAAGTACTAAAAAAGATAGATCACCACTAACAACCTGCAAAAGCACATCTGATCCAACACAAACAAATCAGTTACAAAAAAGAGAGAAAAAGAAATTTAACAAATATTATGTTACTTTATGTATGTATTTACAATAAATATAAATAATTATAGCAAATTACCTGCTGTAACGAACCTACTGCTTGTTGAGTTCTGGAATCTGTCTTAATTGCCTGAAAATAATAATAATAATAATAATAATAATAATAAGAAGAATAAATAAATAAATAAATTAAACAAAAATTAAAATAAAAATAAATTAAACAAAAATTAAAATAAAAATAAAAAGTATATATACCTTCGCCGGAGCATCATCCGCAGCAATAATCACAGTCGCCGGCGGCGCATCATCTGCTGCCGGAGCAACATCGGCCTAAGCAAAAATCGTTTAATTAGAATTAAAATAAGAGTAATTCAAACGAGAGATTAGAATCATAATAGTATACCTTCGCCGGAGCATCATCAGCAACAATAACCACAATCGCCGGCGGCGCATCATCTGCCTCCGGAGCAACATCCGCCTAAGCAAAAATCGTTTAATTAGAATTAAAATAATAATTCAAACGATCGATTAGAATTAATCTACTAAACTGCCGCCACAGTAACATCATCGCCGGTGGCGCGTGAATTACATCGTAAATTGGAGGTGAAAATGCACACGTGATGTGCCTTTTATAAATAAATACTTTTATAACTTATAAAAGTAGATATACTTTAAAATGACATCGAAAAAGGACAAATAACTCTTATTAATTATTTAATAACCAATCGCTTTTTCTGTTATAATACTAAAACATAAACACACACACACACACACCTGACGACACACACTTATGAATACGCAGGTACTAAAAATCAACGATTGAAGTGATTAACGATAGTTAACGATCAAAACTAATCTAATTAGTGACGTCACAAAACCTCCACAGAGTGTTCCTCGTTCACGATGACGACTTCCTGTGAATCAAAAAAATTAAACAAGGAATATTATTATTAATGAAAAATTAACGATCAAAAGCGTTAAAAATTAACGATCAAAACATAACGAAGTATATATTTCACAAATTTAACTGAATGAATTGAATAATGAGCTTACATTAGCGATACACAAGTTCAAACTGATGTGATCTCGAAACGCTTTCCTTCCGCGGTACGTTTTCTTACAACGAGTGCACTTCTTTAGAAGACCGTAGCGCTTCATTTTGAAGCTAGAGAGAGATGTGAGAGGGAAAAGGTTATTTGAAATATAAGCGGGAGAGGCCGGTAGATATTTATAGAGGGAGAGAGAGTGAAAGTTGCTTACGTGTCACTGGCGGTTGGGGTAAAAATAAACTTTGTGGAGAGAGAGAGAGAGTGAGTTTACAAATTATTAGTCATTTGAGGTTACAAATTATAAGCAAGGATAAAATGTTTTTATCTTGACATTTCCCTTTTGTCAAGATAAAATTATTAGTGTTTATAAATGTTTTTATAGGATAAAATTTATAACTAATCATTTCATTTAGTGTTTATTTGTGTCAGGTATATTTATTAAAACTTTTTTTTTTTTTTTTTTTAACAAACATTTATTAAATGTGATTAGTGACTTGTTATTGTGTGTCACATTTAGGGCTGTTAACAAGTCAAGCTTTTGACGAACTACTTTAGCTCGTTTATCTCGAGTCGATCCTGAAACTTACCGAGCTCGAAATACTGCTCAATAAGTTTCACGAGCCGAGCTTATAAATCTAATGCTCAGTTCGGCTCGTTTATTTAATTAAGGCGAACGTGCTAGTCGAGTTTAACGAGTCAAACAAGCTAATCGAGCTAAACAACTAACTTTATATTATTATGTTTTAAGAAATGCTAATAACATACATAATTTAAATAATTAATGACTCAAAATATGTCAAAGTTCATAAGGATAAACCTTCATTCTTTTTTTTCTTTTTTTCTTTTTTTTTTTTTTTTATTAGGATATGATATTAGAGAGGTTTTGGAATTAGGGTGATCCCACCGATCTTCACCTTTTGGAGAAGAGAGGTTTTGAAATTTTTATAATTGCAAGTTCCTATTCCGAAAATGCATAATGCGTGTTTGAGTCTCAACATGTGCGTGCCAATCACAGGGCAAACTAGTCTTTTACTAGCACATTACCAAAACTCGTTTATTTGTTTTATAAGTTAAAACTAGATTTTAACATAAACTTCAATAATTGTTTCATTTATATTTATATGCCCCTTTGGTTAAATAAATGTTTAAAGTTTTCACAATACAACGACATTTAAACTATATAATGCTTTATGCAGTGAAAACAAACTTTGAGCGGCTTTAGTCAAAGAATAATAAAGCTTGAATAGTTTTTAAGAGGCAAAAAAAAATTTGAATGACTTTATTATAATAATATTTCACAACTAATTTTAAACCGAACAAAACCAATAAAGACCGGTTTTGTCATCCTTTTAACTATTTGTGGTTTCGGGTTCAGTTCGGTTCAGTTTTCAAGCTAATAACAAAAAAGACATAAACTGTCTAAACCGAACCAAAACAAATTCAACATCATCCAAGTATATCGCTTATCCATTCCAACATGTTTCGGATATCAATTCGAGTCATGTCAACCCTGTTCGGATCCGATTTGACCCGATGCACTGCCATACTCTCTTGTGTGCTAGCAGTTGACACGTTTTATTCCTAAATCACTTGGTTGTAAAAATAAATATAGTTACAAGCCCAACAGAACTTGGTCGAAGAAATGTAGTTACATGCTCAAAAGAGCTTGCTCCAATAGATGTTGTTACAAGCCTAAAAGAGTTTGGTCCAAATTCTCAGTTTGGCTTGGTCCAGTCACAAGCCCTTCTATAATTATTCAAAAGGAAAAACTTGCTTAACATAAATACATAAGCATAACACTATTCTCGAATATAAGACGTGCTATAGACTTTTTTTTTTCTTTCTAAAAAGTCAATTACTCGCAATATATCATCACAATCTTATATCACGTGTTTTAAATAGGACTTAACCAACAATCATTTAGTTAGAAAATATTTCACATAATATGAGGCACTCCTAGGCAACAAGGCCTTTGGTTGAAGATGTTCTATAAGACATTGTACATATTACTCAACTCAAAAAGTTTTGCCCACTTGTTTTGTTAAATCTACCAAAAAGATTGACAGTGAATTCAAAGTTTGAGATCCTGAAATCATTTACATATGGATTCAACATGTCGGTGTTATGTTACACAAAATTCTATTGCAACCAGATATATTGGTTTTGAAAAGAACAAAAAAAATGCTATGCTGATGATTTCTAGTTGCATCTTGAAAACTTTTTTCTAAATGAAGTTCATGGTGCGTTTAGTTGGGGGAAAATACCCTTCTTTTCCACAATATATTTTGTAAAAATAAGGAAAACAGAGATCGTGTTCAAATGATCGTTTTCCAACAAAATATTTTGCAAAACACAAAATCTTCTATTTCCTAACTTCACAAAGATAATTACAAAACAAATTTTATATGATTTCCTTGTTTTCCTTTGCAACTCACAACGCTCCCTCCATTCTTCAAAATTGAAAATAGAAACATCAACTAAACGCGTTTTTTATATTTTCAATTGTTTTGTAGAGATAAATTTTCATTCCAAATTTTTACAAAACTAAAGATAGAAAATAAGATATTTTTTTCTCCAACTAAACGCACAATATTTGTACGATTTCTTGATGCAAAATTCCCTACATCATTAAGGTTATATTCTCACATGTGGTTGTTTTTCTAATGATGTCTAAGAAAATAGGTTTTTGCTATCTTGTTGAAAGAGCCAATAGCTCGTGGATTTCTTTTGATGGACTATCATCTCCCCTAAAACAATTTGAGTTAATAACTACGTTTCTATGTTATAATTATTTTGCTTGTTTGTTGTTTTAGTATCTACTCTAATTGAGATTTTTCTTTTAACTTAAACTTACCACAATTTTGAGGATGGATTCAGGTGATAGATAAATTTATTAGCAGTGTTTTGAACTCAGTTCAACCTGGCTGGTTAAAACCGTTTGTGGCGAAAAAAAGGGCCAAAAGCGAGGCAAGTTTTACCCGCCAAGTTTCATGTGACCCAAGTCACATGGTTCACCAAAGTCGGTCGTGTCTAATATTTTTCTTATAATTTTATTTAGAAAATATATGACAAGTTTGGATTGATCGTGGTGATGCATAATGTTGTTTTTAACTTTAAAACTGTATTCTCGTTTAATTGTATGTTTTTGGTATTGTATAATACTAGACGAGTACCCGTGCATAGCAACGGGATTTATAGCGGCATATATTTATAATGATATTTTGGTTAACTGTTTTGTGTAACGTTTGTATAACCAAAATATCACTATAATGATATTTCCGCTTTCTCCAGTTGTTCCTCATCCACGTTGCAGCATACACCATATGATTTGCTCATTGACTCCCAGTTACCCTGTCAAAAATACAATTCACAATAATTATTACTTAGGATACCTATGGATAATACTGTGAACTCATGATATCAAGAACAGCTTATTTTCAATAATGATGAAAACAGGCCACATGGTATCTTTAAACTTTTATACTTCTTACTGAATAATATAGTGATATGTATGAAACATCCTGAGAAGAAAAAGTTTGCAACTATATCTACTATATATAAAATATATATAAAGAATGAGTTGCAAGTTGAGCATTAATTGAGCATGTGAATTTATGGTTTGAGCTTGGCAACTCTAATGTGATGAGATTAAGCTAACCATGTAAGCTTCTTTCAAAGCTTCTAAGAGCTCTTAATATACATTAAACACAACAAATTTACAAACGATGTGCATGCCTAAAGGCTCAAATGTCTTTAATACAATTCTTTTCAAGTCTCCACTATTTAATGTTTTGGTCTATTCACTTGCTTGCATTATAACCCTTTTAACTTCATATCAATTCATAACTCCCTTTTAATTCTATACTAAATACATGTGAAGACCCAACCCTTGCAGTTCCATGGTGGAAGCCTATAAATAACATCCTCCCCTTTGTTTAGCCTACCACAACTTCTCCGGTAGTTAATGGTTGTAGGTATTCCTCATACTATAAATAACACCATTTGAAGAGAATGTCTTATGAGTTTGTTTCTGTTGCCACACTAGGTTTATCTCAACCTTTATTCAATCAAAACAAATCCAGTGACTATAATTGCAGCTCTACTTTAATGTGTGCCATCAGCTTTATGTTCCATTTAACTTTCACGTGCATGTATGTCATTCTTATATTTAATTTTCAGGTCACCAAAGGTGGTTCTTTTGTTCGACATCCCTTTCATCGTATGGAGTTTGAGAGTATTCAACCTGCAGAAAAAAAAACCCACTTGTAAAAAATTATTTGCTTTAACCAAAAAACCCATTGATGCATGTTGTTTGTGTTGTGTGTGGGCAAATCTGCACAGCCAAGGACTGGATCAAAAACACTTGACTTTGCCCTTACAAATGAAAGGTAGTATATTCTTTGTGTAATCATATGTTCGATATACCCCGCTATTTTCCACATTCAAAATACATGCATAAATAATGTATGCTATCCGCCGGGATTATCTTTATGCAAATGTTCAGTTACTTAGATTGTCCTCATATTTTTAGTGAAATGAGAAATGTGTTTGACAAAGGAGTGTTGGAACATTAAACTTTAAAAACCAGCATGGTGCAGAAAAACCATCTAATAACATAGTTCTGGAAAATGGAATTAAAAAAGGAAACTATAAGTGTGCATTACCTGGGCTGCAGTGCTGCACCATAATAAGATTGAAGTTGCCAGGATTTGGTTGTAGACTCATATACTTGCTTTCAATTTGATGCTTATACTCGGCTCTTTCCCGTTTGTAACTCAAATCCAATAATCCTCTTATCTGCACCCACTGTTACTAGCAACTTCTTTTGTTGTATTTCAGGAGCTTGCATTTTAGGTTTCCAGGAATCGTATCTGTTTTGGTCAACGCGAGTACTTTCACCACTAACCAAGTATATTTCTTACCATGCTATGAAGACTATGTTGTTGATGATACCCTTAACAAGTGGTTCATCTTCGACGTAAGTCACACGTTTTTCCTGTGCAAATTGTGAATTGTTTATAAGTAAACAGGTACTTCCGATTGCATTATACAAACAATGGAAACTACTGATAATAGCTATGCTAGAATGCCTCTAACTATTTTTCTTTACCTATGTTGATAAGCAGTGAAAAAGAATATGCAGTTAATAGAATGTATGTAACCAGGTTGTGGTGCGTGATTATACAATATAAAAGGGATCCCAATAAACAAAATAAATAAGAGAAGATCAGATGAAGTATGTAAGGCATCAATTGATGCATTTGGTCAAGAGCATTTATACCTGCCCGAGTTTTTGAATTCTTTAAAATTCCAGGGGATGCCGCCTGACGGTCTAAAGCTAAAAAGGGAACTACCACTCATGCTATTACAAAACGTGAATCCAATCCAGGATATGTGCAATGGAACTCGCCTCATTATCAAGCAACTGGGAGAATTTGTTATTCAAAAATTGAGTTTAAGGTTATAAATGTGAGCATTAGTTTCAAGTTATAAATGTGAGCATTAATGGCCTAAAGTCACTCACGTCCAAGCTATCAGAATCGCAGTTCATAATGAAAAAGAGACAATTCCCTATAAAACCATGCTACACAACGACCATCACTAAAATCCAAGGACATTCACTCAACTTTGCCAGCCTCTATTTGCCGAGGCTGGTGTTAAGTCATAAATAACTTTATGTTGCATTTTCTAAAGTGACAGCCCCTGTCGGACTTAAAATTCTCATGATCGAAGAAATTGACAAGGATTTGAAGCACTGCACAAGAAACTGATTTAAGAAAATATTATGTTTTCCTTTTTGATAATTTTACAATAATGAAGTTGGTAACACAATATTTTGTTACAAACATTATTCCCATCTTCTGTCCCGGATTGACAGATGGATCTCTTGAAGACATGTTATATATACATTCTTTTCGCGATCTCAGTCTTGTTGTTGACGTAGTACAAGGTGAGCGTATTCTCTCATTTCAAATCTTGGTCAAACAAATTACATTTTTGAATGACAACTTATATGTATGCAATCTGTAATTTCACAAGAGGACATTCTTTAGATATCATTCTTATTAGAGCTGGCATAACAGGTTATACGAACCTGTTAAGACACGAACCTGTTAAGACACGAACCTGTTAAGGCCAAACACGAACACGACCTGTTAACTAATCGTGTCATTTTTCTCAAACACGAACACGACAAGAAAATAAACAGGTGCACCTGTTAAGACCTGTTAAGAACCTGTTAACATNACACTAAAATGATCAAAATCAATAAAATCATATGAGAAAAAAGTTAGGGTTTAGATGTTACTAACTATTAGTGACGTCTTCAAGAACCATGTTGACATAAATATCAAAACCTTTAAGGTTTGAGCCTATGCATCGATCTATCAGCTCTGCATCATTAAACTAAAACAAGAGTTAATTGAAAATTTATAACGAATGGATTAGGGTTGGTACCGAGAATAAAGTTAACCTGATGGAAGTAGTTGTGAAGGATTGTGTGCCATTGATTAATTGTGTGTTTCGGAGAAAGGGTTTTTAGTATTTTGAGATTTATGTGTTACGTATTTTTTTTAAGTGGGCGGAGGATTTTAATGAACGGTGGTGATGAACCATTTGACTTTCACCCAATATTTCAAAAACGGGGTTTTTAATCGACCCGGTCGAGTCACCGGTTCGACCGTCGGGTCAACCCGGTTTTCTATTAAAAAAATTACGACAGGGTCAACCCGGGTTTCATAAAAGAATTTTGAAAAAACTAAACCCGGTCGGGTTTCAAAGACCCGTGTTGAGTGTTGACCCGGGTCACTCAAAACCCGGCGGGTCTAACCGGTTAACCCGGGTTTTTTGACCCATTTTTGTGGCCGGGCACCATTTCCACCGGTTAAATGAAATGACTATGGTTCAACTTTACTTTCATTGACAACAACTTTCCTGTCATAAGCCATTAGATAGAGCCAAACTTATATAACCAAATTTAATATTGGAGACAAACTTATATAAATATATTAGCTTTTCAATATTTGTTACAAAATTTATTTTCACGATATCTATATCAACCAATACCCACTTATAGATATAACGATTCCCATGACCGACTGAAGACAAGACTCGAAGGTGATATATCAAATTTGGTCTAAGACAAGACTCGAGGTGATATCAATCTCGTTTAACATGTCGTCTTTCGTACAATATTTAAAACACACTTGACTTATGTGTAGCATAAATTCTTTTTCTTCTTAACTCTTAAGCTCTTGGCCTTTTCTGTCATTCACTAAAATTTATTGTCGTCATATTTTTATTTATTAAGCAACATTAGCGTCATGTTTTTTATACCATAATTAAATAAGTTTTCTATTACTAATCCATATGAATATGCGATGGGCCTGCATTACAAAAAATAATAATAATAATACAATTTTATATTATCATATGACTAAATGAACATAAAAAGTTATTAGTAGCCCATTTTGATGTAAATCCTAAGTAGCAGCAATTTATCAAAAATAAAAATAGCAATAATCTAATAATTTTTCAAGTTGCCCTATCCTGACTCGACATTTTTGTACTTCGGTGTGGGGTTGAACGTAAAGTGTTAATAAATGTCATCTTGAGCCGGCGAAAGAGTTGGAGTGCTTGATGTAATTGTGCTTTTAAGTTTGGTTTTTGTTTTGAATATGGGTCTTAAATTTTTCTTGCTTGAATGTTTGGTGTCAATTTTGGATCTGTCACTTGGCATGTCCTTTTAATATGAATAAGTATAATTATATGTTTGGTATCAAGTTTGTGACCTTCCTCTACCAGCTTATGGGTTTCTTTCATTGAATCCTCCATTATGTTTCAATAACTAATGAATTTGATCAATTTAATTAGACACTTTTTTAAGAGCAATATAATCCCTTGGTTTTATTTCATTAAATAGTTTTGTTTGCTACATAACTCTACATATGCACAGTAGAATTGAAATAAAGAATTACTTGGATTGTCAGTTTTTGGCCCTATGCGAGGCAGTATGGCGTATCTACCATTTCAGTATCAACCATTGCTCCTCATCTGTCATGAAGCTCATTTTACACCTGCCAAACCAGCAAACAATCACACTTCGTGACTCGCAGCAAACAATCAGGGATACCATGTTCACTCAATGGTTTGAGCTAAACAAAATAAACGCAAATGTGAGAGAACTAACGTACGCTCAGATACCAACAAATTATGTTTGGCACGAGCAGCAAAGAATTTGGAAGGCACACAAGCAAAGAGAATGTATTGGATGCATCATTTATTGTAACTCCGCCTCGGGAGAGCGTTACTCCCTAAGAATGTTATTAAACATCGTTAAAGGTTCTCGGTCATTTGAAGAGATTAAGGCATAAAATCGTAAAGAGTATGCAACATTTAAGGAGGCTTGCTCGGCTAGGGGCTTAATCAGCAATGACAAAGAATGGGCACAAGCTATATTAGACGCAAGCTTCTAGGCTTCCGGTTCACAGTTGACGGATTTATTTGTTACAATCTTGCTATTTTGTGAGCTAAAAAGTCCACGAACATTATGGGAACAAAGCTGGGAAGCTATATCCGAAGATATTTTGCATAAGAAACGCAAACAGTATATGTACCCGTCGTTGAGCTAACAGATGACCAAAGAAAAAAAACTACAGCTTGGTGGAAATACAGGTGCTCTTGCACCACAATGGGAAGTCGTTAGCATATTTCAATGCTCTTCCACAGCCTGACCCCACGTTGCTATCAAACATGGAAAATCGCAAGATCAGGGAGGAGTTAAACTCTAACATAAAAGAACTGAATATTGAACATGAAAAGCTCCATGATGCATTCAACCGGATCAACGGTCAATCTACGTCAAATTCATAAGCTTTGTGCAACAAAAAACGAGGGAGTTTATCTTTGTATACGAATTCGGAGGATAGGGAAAACATTCCTATACAAGACCATCATTTCCCGATTAAGATTAGAGAAGATAATTGTTCTTGCCATTGCATCGTCAAATACACTCTTTTTGCTATCTGATAAATGCGCTCCAACAGGAATAACTTCGTTGCTTCTTCTGAGAGGCAGAACGACTCACAACATATTTGTCATACCACTAAAATTAATGAAAAATATCACATGTAGGATAAAACAGAACACATACTTGGCAGAGCTGATGAAACAAGTCAACTTAATAATCTCGGACAAAGCACCAATGACTCAAAAATACGCCTTTGAGGCGCTGGATAAAACCCTCAGGGACATACGAGGGTACCCAAATGTTGCAAATAGAAAACGCATGTTTGGAGGAATGATTGTGTTGCTTGGTGGAGACTTTAGGCAGATTCTACCAGTGATCCCAAAAGGGAAAAGACAAGAAGTGGTCCAATCTTGCATCATTATCAACAGATCAAAGTTATGGACAAAATGTCACATATTCAAACTTACGCGCAGTATGAGAGTTAATGAATATGACACGCACAGACGCATTGACATTGATAAACAGAGGTTTAATCAGTGGTTGTTAGATGTTAAGGATGGCAAAGTCCCCGCGAAAATGAAAGAAGGGGAAGTTGAACCAACATGGATCCAAATTCTAGAGAATTTACTAATTAAAGAATGGAATTGTCACATAGAAGAAATTGTTAAAGAAACATTCTCGGAGTCCACCATAAGGTGAACAAGTGAAAGCTATTTAAGAGAAACGGTNCAGCATATTTGTCATACCACTAAAATTAATGAAAAATATCACATGTAGGATAAAACAGAACACATACTTGGCAGAGCTGATGAAACAAGTCAACTTAATAATCTCGGACAAAGCACCAATGACTCAAAAATACGCCTTTGAGGCGCTGGATAAAACCCTCAGGGACATACGAGGGTACCCAAATGTTGCAAATAGAAAACGCATGTTTGGAGGAATGATTGCGTTGCTTGGTGGAGACTTTAGGCAGATTCTACCGGTGATCCCAAAAGGGAAAAGACAAGAAGTGGTCCAATCTTGCATCATTATCAACAGATCAAAGTTATGGACAAAATGTCACATATTCAAACTTACGCGCAGTATGAGAGTTAATGAATATGACACGCACAGACGCATTGACATTGATAAACAGAGGTTTAATCAGTGGTTGTTAGATGTTAAGGATGGCAAAGTCCCCGCGAAAATGAAAGAAGGGGAAGTTGAACCAACATGGATCCAAATTCTAGAGAATTTACTAATTAAAGAATGGAATTGTCACATAGAAGAAATTGTTAAAGAAACATTCTCGGAGTCCACCATAAGGTGAACAAGTGAAAGCTATTTAAGAGAAACGGTAAAATTAACAACGAAAATTGATGATGCAAACGAAATCAACGAATATATGTTTAAAAAGCTAGAAGGGTCAGCGTACCACATACAAAAGTTCGGATCATCGACTGATGCACTTGATCAAGAACAACTATACCCACCGAAATTAATAAATTCTTTGAAGTTCCAAGGGATGCCACCCCACAGACTAAACCTACAAAGAGAGTTGCCTGTGATGCCGTTACGGAACGTCAATCTGAACCAGGGTATGTGCAATAGAACCAGGCTGATTATCACCGGCTCAAATATCGGAGTTGTGTTTGATACCGAGGATTACCCTGACATCAACCAAAACTCAGTGGCCATTCATTATGAAAAGAAGGAAGCTCCCGATTAAACCCTACTATGCGATGACCATCAACAAAAGTCAAGGACAATCGCTTAATTTTCTAGGCCTGTATTTGCCAGCACCCGTATTCAGCCACAGACAACTCTATGTCGCGTTATCTAGAGCCACAAGCCCGGAAGAACTGAAAATCCTAATGATAGAGGACAAAGACACATCACACAAGGAATATTGTGTATAAAGAAGCTTTTAATAACCTAAACTAACACCCAAAGGTACACTAATGATTCTGTATTAACAGCAGACTGTTTAGCCCTCATCAACAACAACATACCTAAACTAAAAATCAAACAACTTATTGGTTTCATCTATTAATTCAACTTAACATGTATCTCTTTGATTTTAATGTGATTAATCAGTACCAGATAACATAAACATAACAACCAAATCACTTTCCGCGCCAATTACAAACAATACCAGGTAATTTAAATAGAGTGCAAACCTGCTAACGGTATCTTAGATTGCTGAATTGAAATTAACCAATTATGCAAGGCCCATTGAAAGGGATGTATAGGGTTTTAACTTTTAAGTAGTAACAAGTGGTAGGGGAAAATGAAATATCGGTACATTAGGGGTGAAAACGAAAAAGTCAACAAAATGATCTACCAATTGATTAGTAATTAATTAAATTACTATATTAAAATGTAATTATATAATAATAATATGGGAAAAAGTAAAATAAAGAGAATAAAAAGGATTCCAGCCACACATTTTAAATAAGAGAGAAAAACTCAAGTGGAGATGCATCTCTTTTTGTAGATGCATCTAAACTTCTGGGGTTGAGGGCAATCACTTTTTAGATCATGCTTTATCTCCCTTCTTGTCTTAGTATATATTATAGTCTAGCTTGAACTTGAAAATGTGTGATTTTAGAATCTTCTTATCCTTTTAATTTTTTTTTTCTTATTTTATTCTAACTCATAATAATATATTTATGTAATAAACCCATATCCCTAAATAAAATTTTATCCATTTTACAACATATTATTTACTTTAAATGTATCATCTTGCTAAGTTTTGGTTTGAAAATTTTGTTTTCAATATGTTCGCATGAAACGATGATGAAGCTGAGGAAGATTAAAACCAAAAATCCGTGCGAAAACAATTTAAACATGTGTTTGCTAATTTAGTATACGTGTGTTGATGAACAGCCGCACTCATGTATTTGATGTTTTTAATGTGAAACATTCCTATTTATAAAAGCTTTCTAAATCAAATTTTGTTTATTTGATAATTTATGTTTGGCGTGTCAAATACCAAATCAACACTACTTTATGGTGATCGAAGCCCGTGCATCGCACGGGCCATGCTGCCTCGTGAAGTAAAATATCGAGTCTTATGGATGCAAGATAGAAAGAAGGAAAAATAAAGCCACCAACACTTTTACTAATAACTTGGACATAGGGGGCTAGGTGGCTTACTATAGTTGAAACAGGATCAAACTTAGGACATAACTATGCTTTGATTGATATTATCTAATGCATGAATCATGGGAAAAGACTTGCCTCAAGGTTGAACTTCCTGCGGATCGCTGTATGGGTAGGGTACACTACTACAAAAAAGGGCATAGAGCCCGGTTGAAATGGGTCATAGAGCCCGGCTTTACATACGGGCACAAAGGGGAGGGGACTCTATTCGAAAGGCATATAGAGCCCGGTTTTAAAAACAGGCTTTATTTGTGGTTATAGAGCCCGGTTTTGTACCTTAAAAACATGGCTCTATGTGAATTAAAATAATAATAATAATAATAATAATAATAATAATAATAATAATAATAATAATAATAATAATAATAATAATAATAATAATAATAATAATAATAATATAAT
>LBNU01028467.1:87151-120179 GCA_014162995.1 Artemisia annua
CCTTGACTTTGTGATGTATGTATGAGCATGTGGAAATCTAGTCTGGTGGTGGTGATAATGATGAGGTGATGGTAGCTGCATGAAAATTGTTAGTCATAAACAACCGGTACTTACAGGTTCGGAATTAGAGATTGTCAACAGCATAGTGTGAAGACTCCTTCTAATCCTTACCATGGCCGTTCCTAATCAGATACCCAAGAAAGGGCTTACACAGACATACCGAAGTACACCCACGATTAGGTGAGTCGCTGGAGATCAACCCACGACTGTAGACCGTTTGAAACCACCGCGAACACTAAGCGTAACCCACAAGAGATTACCGAAGTGACCTGCTGTCAGGGCTGTTTGATGTTGACCCTGGCAGGAATTTCCGTTCAATCATTGAGAAATACATAAGTAAATTCTCTCATAAACGTTCTGGCAGATTGCTAAGATCTGCGTAGGACTCGATAATCTACAACTGGTGTCCATTGATGTTGAACCACCAATGAATCTCGGGGCTCTAGACTCAATAAGTGCACAATTGGTTTCCTATGCGGAGGCATGGAGCAGAGGGCCTCCTTTTCAATATCAACCATCTCTAAGAGACGGGTCGATAGATTACAATGGTTCCCCGTGAGAATGAAACAAGTATCTTTTGAGAGATACCCGAGTGGCTAGAAGGTTTAAGTGCAGTGCGTCACTGGGTCCATGACGTCTTGTCTTCAATACCGGTGTCACCTTAGTAACAACTAGTAGCATATGAGTTGAACCCGGTGTCTGCCCTAAGGTTGAACATATGGAGGGCTATTTCTTTTCACCCTTTTTATCACTTTTCTTTTTAATTCTTCAACCCCTTCTTTCCCTTTCATTCTTTTACTCCTTTTTTCAAATCATACCTAAGGACTTCTAATTCTAATATATTGGAATTGTCCTTGGGTAGATCCCTCCGGCTCTGGCGGATCATAGGACGGTTTTTCCTAACCTTAGTCACCTTATATCACCATGACTATCCTATTGTTGCCATAAACCATTTGTTTGGAAATCTCTCAAAGTGTTTATGATTATAAAACACATTTTGCTAACACATTGAGAGTTTTGCAATTTTGAAATACTCCCCCTTCACATGTGCTCATAATTAGTTAAGATAAATTTGCACATGCTGGGTAGAGTTGGCACTTTTGAATTGATCAACTTTCATTGAACAAGACCGATTCGAGACACGCTTACATCACTAGTTAGACTAGCTTGAAATTATTACCCGGCCTGGTCAAGTTACAGAAAGTTTCTCGAATTGGTACATTTCTACTTGGACAAATCCTTTTCGAGACACGTTTACGTTGCTAGTTAAAGAGATACATTATCAGCTTTTTGGTGACAACTAGCTCTAATAACTAACTTGAAGTTATTACCCGTCGAGGAAAAGTCTTTTCGATTACTAACATTTTTTCATCAATTCTTGGGTCAATTCTGAGTCTAGCTCTTTCGAGATTCTGCCACAATCTTTAAACATTTTTTATCACATATTAGTCATGTCTTCTCCCCCTCAAAAATAGGATATTGTGATATTTTTTATATCAACTGATTGTTTGAAAAAGCTTTTGAGAGATAGACGGATTTGTTTTCGCATGAAATCGGAACATTTTTCTTTTTATGTTTATACTCCCCCTTAAAGAAAGCGTATTGTTTAAACATAGAGTTTAAAATCAATTTTAAGGATTTAGAGGGAGTTTTCTTTTTGAGATACGAGTTATGTACTGAAATGTACACAAGTCTTTTTGTGAAAAACGAGTTTTTACTTGAAATCTTTTCGTTTGTTTATACTCGAACTTTTTAAAAAAGATTTCGGTTTTGAACGTTCGAGTCCTGATCAGAAATAATCAGAAGTAATCATTGAAGCCCGGGTTTCGTACTGAAGTATACGAAAGCCATTGTGAAGAAATTTTGAGAAACGACATGTTTTAGAAAACATTTAAATGAACTCTCGCTCAAGCATATGTACATATCCGTGTCATTGTTGAATGACATTTCTAGAAACGTACATAATATCGATTATATGAGAGACATGTCGTGAGAAGAATATTTTTGGATTTTTTGGTTTTATATTGTTTTTGTCTTTTTGAAAATTTTCTATTTTTGTATTTTGTTTTTGTTGGTTTTTCAAATTTTGTATTTTGTTTTTCAAAAATATTTACAGCGAAGCGGTTTTGAAAACATTTTTCAAGAAGATTCGAGAAGACGTTCTAACTCCTCAGGGGTTAGGCTTCGCATACTAATTCGTCGAATTAAATCGTCAAACCTATCTTTTGGAAGGGCTTTAGTAAATAGGTCGGCGAGTTGGTATTCCGTCTTAACGAAAAATAATTCAACAGTACCCTCTTCTACGTGCTCTTTGATGAAGTGGTAGCGGACTCTAATATGCTTCGTCTTAGAATGATGAACGGGATTGCACGAGATGGCTATAGAGACACATACTCGGCTTCTGCGGTTGAAAGTGCAGTACAATCTTGTTTCTTTGACGACCAGCTTACTAGCTTTTCACCCAAAAATTGTGCTCCACCCGACGTACTTTTTGCTGTAACTTGATCACCTACATGGTCGGCATCTGAAAATGCTATTAGTTTAAATTCCGAATCCTTCGGATACCAAAGTCCCATGTTAACGGTTCTTCGTAGGTACCGAAAGATCCGTTTAACCTCTTTGAGGTGAAGTTCGGTAGGCTTTGCCTGAAACCGTGCTAATAGGCAAACAACAAATTGAATATCAGGTCGGCTAGCAATTAGGTACATGAGAGAACCGATTATGCCCCGATATTTCTTCGGATCGATGGGTTTCCCAAACAAGTCAGCACCTATTTTTGGTGAAGTGACCATTGGTGTACCAACGGAATCACAATCTTCCATACCATGTTTTTTTAAAATCTCTATTGTATATTTAGCTTGATTTATAAAAATACCACTAGGGGATTGATGTATTTGCAAACCAAGAAAGAATTTTAGTTCCCCCATCATGGACATTTCAAATTTGCTTTTCATGAGATTTTCAAAATGTTTTGAATGTTTCGGATTAGTGGACCCAAAGATAATGTCGTCCACGTAAATCTGAACAATCAAAATGTAATCTTTGTACTTTTTGGTAAACAAGGTAGGGTCAATAGTTCCTTTGGTGAAGTTATTTTGAAGCAAGAAAGATGATAGTTCCTTGGAGCCTGTTTTAGACCATAAATGGCTTTCTTAAGCCTGTAGACGTAGTCTGGATGTTCTTTGTCCACGAATCCCTCTGGCTGACTCACATACACTTCCTCTTTCAGAGTTCCATTCAGGAATGCGGTCTTAATGTTCATCTGATAGACTGTGATGTTTTTGTGAGCTGCATAGGCTAAGAAAATCCGAACTGCTTCAAGTCTAGCTACGGGCGCGAATGATTCCTCAAAGTCTATCCCTTCCTCTTGCGGATAACCTTTTGCCACGAGACGAGCTTTGTTGCGGATTACAGTCATTTCTTCATCCATTTTGTTCTTCCACAACCATTTAAGATCAAGAATACGTTTCTCAAGTGGTCGTGGGACAAGTTCCCAACTATCATGTAACTGGTATTGAAGAATTTCGTCCTGCATCGCTTCTATCCATGGGTTTTCTGCCATTGCTTCCCGAATGTTCTTAGGTTCTTTAAGACTTAATGAACAAATGTAGATACACAATTCGAGATCTGTGGCAAGTTGTCTCCTCATCTGAACTGGCCTTGAAGGTTCACCAATAACGTGTTCGATTGGATGGTCTTTTGTCCATTTGAGTGTAGAAGGGTACCTTGGGTGTAACATATGCGTGTTAGATGGTTCTTGTAACTGTGAAGAAGATTCAGCAGAGTCTGTTGCAAACGGGTTTTCAAATACTTCTTCTTCTTCTTCTAACGTAGCATTGTTTGAATTATTCGTTGGTTCTTCTTGAAAGTTTGTGTTTTGATTATGCTCATCAACTCTTGGTAGAACAATTTCGATAACCGGAGTTGCTTGAGTAGATGTTGATGATGTTGAGGGAGTTGGTGCTTCAACTTCGATTGTTGTAGATGCATCTTGTGTTGGTGGTGGTGGTGGTTGATGATTTTGAGCGGGTGCAGCGGAATGATGTTGAGATGCATTTGTCGAAGTTCCACCATAGTATTCATCAAACATTAACTCGAAGAAGTTTTCCAGTTCTTGATCTGAAGGTTTATCCGGTGTTGTTGACTGAGCTCCATTAGGTACGAGTCCTGAACTAATGTGTCCAGAAGTCTTACTATTTGGTGCGGGTCCTAATCTGGTTTGATTAGAAGCCATCGGGTTAAGCGCGGGTTCTAGAGCGAGTCTCTCAGAAGCCATTTGTGAAATCTCATCAAACTTCACATTCATTGTCTCCATTATCCTTTTTGTTCTTCTATTATACACCTTGAATGCGCTCGAGTTATCTGAATATCCAATGAAGATTCCAATATAACCCTTAGCTTTCAACTTCCCTAGATCTTCTCGGTCGTTTGTTGGATAGCACAAAGCGCCAAACACGTGAAGATAAGAGATATCCGGTTTCCGATTGTTCACAAGCTCATATGGTGTTTTATTGAATCTTGGATGAATTAGGGATCGGTTTTGAGTGAAACAAGCAGTGGCTACAGCATCAGCCCATAAGAATAGTGGTGCACTAGAATATATTAGCATTGTGCGAGCAGCTTCCACAAGAGTTCTATTTCTTCTTTCAACTACCCCATTCTGCTGTGGACTTCTAACAACTGATGTCTGATGTGTGATTCCAACATTTTCAAAATACGTTCTTAACTCCTAATTGGTGAATTCTGTGCCGTTGTCTGTTCTTACAATCCTTACTGTAGCTTGAAGTAGAACTTGAATGTGCTTCAGAAAGGTGATGATGTTGCCAGGTGCTTCGTCTTTTGATCTCAAAAACTTTACCCAAGTATATATTGAATAATCATCGACAATTACAAGAATATACTTCTTTATGCTTTCAACTCTCATTGGGCCACATAAGTCCATGTGCAATAGATGTAACCTTGCNGTAGAACTTGAATGTGCTTCAGAAAGGTGATGATGTTGCCAGGTGCTTCGTCTTTTGATCTCAAAAACTTTACCCAAGTATATATTGAATAATCATCGACAATTACAAGAATATACTTCTTTATGCTTTCAACTCTCATTGGGCCACATAAGTCCATGTGCAATAGATGTAACCTTGCTTCCGAACTAGGTACGGTTTTGGGTTTATATGATGCTCGTTTACTTTTTCCTTGTTCACATGATGGACATAAGTGATCCTTGGTGTATTTGAACTTTGGGAGACCGTTGACGATGTTGTCTTTGGCTAATTTGTTGATGGTGTCGAAATTGAGGTGAGATAAACGTCGATGCCAAAACCAAGACTTTGTTTCGGATGCCCTTGTCATAAGACGAATTGGGGATGTAGAGGCCATTGTATTGATGTTGATAGCATAAAGGTTAGAGCCGCGATTTCCAGTTAAGAGATCATCTCCAACCAAATTTCTAACAAAAAACCTTATTTCTCCTAAAGGCGACCTCTAAATCTGCATCACAAAACTGCCCAACTGAAAACAAATTGTGTCCCAACCCTTCGACATAGTAAACTCGAGTGATTAAAAAATTCCGAAACTGAAGATCTCCATAACCCTGAATAGCTGCTACATGATCATTACCAAAGTGTACAGTACCCATGAATTTCCAAACAAAATTGATCAGCAGCTTTAAATTCCCAGTCATGTGCTTGGAGCAACCTGAGTCGACGATCCAAAGACATATTTCGATAACCTGCCAAGAACAGAAGAATTTGTATTTGGAAACCGTTTTGAATTTGGTTCCATGGGGTTAGGGGTACAATCCAAATCACATTCATGGACGGTTGCTACTTGCTTAGCTTGAACTACTTCTAATTTGCCATCCTGAAGAATGAATTCTCTACCCGTTGGAATCCAAACACAATACTTAAGATAGTTCCTAGGCATGCGACTATTAGTGGTGTTCCTAATTCTTTTAATTAGTTTACCAAAATATCTAGATTTTGCACTAGGTCCTATCAAAGCTTTCTTCTGTGCAGGCAAAGCATTCACATTTGTAGAAACACAATCATCATGAACATCATTAATTAAACATTTCTTGCATATTAAACAAACAGAGTCATTACATGCATTAGAAATAGTACGATTGACATAACATTCAGATGAAATATGTCTCTTATTACAAAGCGATAAATTCCTAGGGTGTTCTTCTACTACTTCCTCTTTATTCATGCTACTACTCTTAGAGACATGCGAGTCTCTATTGTTCCTTGTATTGCTCCTAGGCTTTAGTCTGCTGCTCCTAGAGGTGCTTGCTAATTTTGTAGAAGGTAAGGCACACACATTAGGATTTATATTGTTGTCATTTTTAGCATCCCTAGACATTTTAGAGTTATCCTTTAGGCACTTTTCATTTGTCCTAGATGTTGAGGCAAACGCAATAGTGGGACTAATCCTATAAAGACCAGGTGCTATTACTTTAGATTTCTTGACAACCGCTTTTCCTTTTTCAACAATCTTATCTTTTTCATTATTCTTTGGCAAGGGTTGTGGAGTGATTGGTTTTGTCAAATCCTTTTTCTCATCGACTTTTGGAGCAAACCGTGAAATTGACATTTTTGGTTTAACAGTCGGTTTAGAAATATTTTCTTTGTCCGAAGTCGATGGTTTTGCAAACTTAGTTTCCACACCCTTTCCTTTTTGACTTTCTAACTGAGCCCTCAAAAGATCATTTTGCTCTTTCATGTTCTTGAAGGCACGCTCATACGACAATTTGTCATACTTGCATTCTTCTTTTTTCCGATCAAGTTGTTTAAAATATGACACGTTTTCTTTTTCAAGTTTAATAAGAGAATTTTCATATTTTGAAACAATTGCGGAGGTCTCAGCTCGAAGTCTTTCATCATCTTCAACAGAATATGTTTGTAAAATGATAGACATAACATCAGTAGACATAACTGCTTCGAAGAGAGAGTCATTTAACCTTTCCAAAACCTTTATGTTTTCATAAGTTTCATTAGCTTCCTTTACCAGGGATTTGTGGTCCTTGACAAAGTCAGCCGTTTCTTTTAAGAAAACTTGTTCAAAATGGATTACCCTCGCACTGATGTTATACAGTGGAGTAGTAATTTCGTTTTCAAACACCTTTTTCTGTTCGTTATGAAAACTTGAATGCCAGTTATTAATACTGATTGTAGTTTTAGACTTAACAATCTGTTGGAGTGTTTCAATTCTCTTTTTGACATCATCAAGAATGTCTCTAGCCTCACTTGTATTAAAAGGGTTGTTAGAAGACATTTGTTCCAATTTTGAAAGAGATTTGGAAACAACCACGGGTTTAGAAACTTCTGGGCTTTTGGAAAAAGGTTTGGAAAGCTCATATGCTTGTTTTTGTGGAACAAAAGTAATGCCTGAAAGTTTGTTCAATTTGTTGTAATCAATAGGTTTCAAATCAGGATTCTTTCGTTTCATTTTAGTTATGTTCTCTTCGACCAGTTCCATCATTTCCACATAATCACGAACAACAGGAGGATCATGTTTTTCATATATCACATTACCATTGTACAAAACATTTTGTTCTTTCTGAGCTATCTTGAGATTACAAGGAGTTTTGTTACCTAGAGCCATTTTGTTTTTTGTATGGTAAATCAGATCAGTTTGATTAGTAATCATGTGAATTGTTTGACTCGAATGACCCGTTTTAACCAACAGATTTTCAAGTTTTTCTATCATATGTTGTGACTCTATGATTTCTTCCAAAAGTTTATCTTCTTTCTTTGCAAAGTCCTTTTTCAACTCATCCCTTTCTTTTTCAAGATTGGCATAAGCTGATTTTTGTTTTGAAAGTTGGTTTTGCAAATCAGAAATTTCCGCGTTTAAGGATTTTATTTTCATGTGTGAATTAACATCAAGTGTATCAAACTTGATTTGTAGACGTTTTTCCCTTGAAACGAAATTTTGAAGATTAGTTTCTAATTCAGACAATCTTTCGGTATGAAATTCAAAAGCTTTAACGTGTTCCTTGTAACTCTCAAGCTCAGTGGTCAATTTAGCATTCGCGGCCTTAACATCGCGATTGACCTTTTTCACATTCTCAATCTCAATATTACAATTATGCATTAATGATTCAAATAAAGCACGTGTTTCCTCATCATTCTCAGCATGCTGTGAAACGAAGCCATCATTATGATTCATATCGGGAGTTGCCGAAGTAATATCGCTACAACTTGGCGTATCCAGGTATGTATCATAAGTGATTGCTTGAGTCTCAGAATGATGTTCCTCATGAGTGGAAATATCAAATATATCATTATTGTTGCAAGTATTGCTTAATGGTACCTCAGATACTACATTGGTGTCATAAACGGGAGGTGTCTTAGAATCTGTATCATACTTAGCCTCCTGAAGATTTGCCATGAAGATGCAGTTCGTGTCGATATCCTCTCTATCTTCCATATCATCCATAAGAGCCATGTAATCATTTTCCTCAGCACTCAACTGGAATCCTGCCTCTTCCTTTTGCGCTAGCATCAATGCTTTCAGCAGATACGCTGTATCCGTCTTTTTCGACTTAGTAGGACAGTTCCTTGCCATATGACCGACACCTTGACAGTTGAAACACTTTACCAAATTTCCCTGATTCACGTTCACATTACCATAATTCCCACCAACCGGAGCTGCAACATTTCCAACATGATTACCCATTGCCTGATTACCAACATTCTGACCCCTCTGATTTCCAACAAACTGACCCATCTGATTCCTTCCATACTGACCCATCTGATTCCCTGCATACTGACCCATCTGATTCTGCATATTCTGATTACCCATGTGAACTCCAGTAGCATATCCTTGCTGATTCCCCATAACTCCAACCGTTTGGCCTCCATTACCCATATTTAAACTCGGCTGAGCAATCTGCCTGTTGCGAGTGTTCGATGAAATCCTTTGGTTGTTGTTCGTTGGTGTCGAATAGCGTCCTTGGAATGCCATTGTCAGAAGAGCAAATGCTTGTGTCAAAGCTGCAGTAGATTCATCGTTGTTAGTGAATTCTGGTTCTTGGAATTATGGATATTGTTGTTGTTGTGGAATGAGTTGTTGCTGTTGTGGGTAGAAGTGTTGTTGGTAGAGAGGTGTTGGTTGTTGAATGTATGATTGTTGCACGTTGTTGTGAGTGGAAGATGATGATGATGGTTGATGTGGTGTGTTCACTGCTAGAGGTGTTGGTGTAGTAACAATTAATGCGAGAGGATCATGATTCTTTGCCAATCGTTCTTTCCTTACTTCATTAGCCTCAGCTTGGTTTGTTTCAGAAAATCATAAAGTTGATCATAGTTCACATGATGTAAATCCTTGGTCTGATTGATAATTGTGACATATCGTCCCCATTCTACTGGAAGGTTGTTGATGAATTTGATGTTAGTTGCGATTGGTCTTGGTGTCAACTTGTTTCTGATTAACTCATTCATCAGAGTGCAAAACCTTGTGTAGTAGGATTCAATCTGTTCACCTTCAGTGGATTTAAAGTTCTCCCATTCTATTAGAAGCTTGTTCTCAATGTCTTGTTGTCCAATTTCTGTTCCATGACATAGTCTTCTAACTCGTTCCCACATATCATAAGCAGTTTTACAGCTGTCGACCGCAGCAAAGATCTCTCGTGGTAATCCGAGTTGAATAAGGTGCATTGCCATATCATTAGCATCGATCTGCTTCTTGTCTTCAACTGTGTACTCTGCTTCTGTTTATTCACGAAAGAATGGTAGAGTAGGAGGTGTTGTATTCGGATTTCCATCATCTTGAACTTGTCTTGGCTTAAATGGACCCTCTTGTATGGATTTGATCATAAGCTTACCATCAAGCTTGGTTTTGATGTAACGAAGCATGCGGCTTGTCCATGGAAGATATCCACCTTTTTCAAGCATAGGAGGTCGGTTTTCGGCACCAGCTGCATGTATATCTTGTTGAGTAGCCATTGATGAAGATATGTATGATAAAGTTGATATTGGATCATTTCAACGAAGTAGGAGTTGAGTTTGTTGTTGGTGAAGGTAGGTTGTTATGGTGAAAAATTTGGTCTAAAAACTTAAAACCTCGATAACTTCACTTCGGAGGTGATTTGGGCCTCGAAAAATTCGTTTCACGACTTTGCGGTGAAACCCCACTATATTCAGCCCGTTCCGGTCGTTTTGGCAGGTATTTCGCTGAAAACGGAGTTACGGTTCAAGAGTTATGGCCGTTTGAAGTTTTGCCGTAAAAAGTCAACTTTGGTCAAACTTGAGCTTGGACTAAGTTAATCGCTAAAACGAGGTAATCGCTGAGCAGAGATAATCACTAGAAAAAGTTAATCGCTAGATGAACTAATCGCTAGATGAAGATAATCGCTATCTGGACTTAATCGCTAGTGAAAGTTAATCGCTACAAGCAGCCAATCGCTAAAAAGCTAATCGCTGTTGAGCTAATCGCTAAGACTTAATCGCTAAAAGTTAATCGCTAGCAGAATAAGACGAAACAGTCCTTCACTATAGTCCAAATCGATGTCCTTTTCCAAACTTAATCGCTATCAAGAAATCCACACCGAAGACTTAATCGCTAGAACTTTTTTCACCAAAAAACACCTAAAAATCACTCGTTATCAAGTTTTTGATTGAAATCTTTTGTACAACTTCTTTAAAAACACAAAAACTTCGATAAAAACAACAACTTTAACAACAAAACACGTAAAAATCGATTCTTTTTAATAAAAAGTACACGTTTTATAGTAAGAAACGAAACTTTTTAAACATTTTTTTTGACAAGAAACGATTTTACTCACTCCTAAAACGTTGTTTGGCTATTGATACCACTTGTAGGACCTTAGATTCGTTAACTTTATCACACAATAGTGAGCTTGGATGGTGACTTAAGATATATATATATATATATATATATNTGCATGTATATCTTGTTGAGTAGCCATTGATGAAGATATGTATGATAAAGTTGATATTGGCTCGTTTCAACGAAGTAGGAGTTGAGTTTGTTGTTGGTGAAGGTAGGTTGTTATGGTGAAAAATTTGGTCTAAAAACTTAAAACCTCGATAACTTCACTCCGGAGGTGATTTGGGCCTTGAAAAATTCGTTTCACGACTTTGCGGTGAAACCTCACTATATTCAGCCCGTTCTGGTCGTTTTGGTAGGTATTTCGCTGAAAACGGAGTTACGGTTCAAGAGTTATGGCCGTTTGAAGTTTTGCCGTAAAAAGTCAACTTTGGTCAAACTTGAGCTTGGACTAAGTTAATCGCTAAAACGAGGTAATCGCTGAGCAGAGATAATCACTAGAAAAAGTTAATCGCTAGATGAACTAATCGCTAGATGAAGATAATCGCTATCTGGACTTAATCGCTAGTGAAAGTTAATCGCTACAAGCAGCCAATCGCTAAAAAGCTAATCGCTGTTGAGCTAATCGCTAAGACTTAATCGCTAAAAGTTAATCGCTAGCAGAATAAGACGAAACAGTCCTTCACTATAGTCCAAATCGATGTCCTTTTCCAAACTTAATCGCTATCAAGAAATCCACACCGAAGACTTAATCGCTAGAACTTTTTTCACCAAAAAACACCTAAAAATCACTCGTTATCAAGTTTTTGATTGAAATCTTTTGTACAACTTCTTTAAAAACACAAAAACTTCGATAAAAACAACAACTTTAACAACAAAACACGTAAAAATCGATTCTTTTTAATAAAAAGTACACGTTTTATAGTAAGAAACGAAACTTTTTAAACATTTTTTTTGACAAGAAACGATTTTACTCACTCCTAAAACGTTGTTTGGCTATTGATACCACTTGTAGGACCTTAGATTCGTTAACTTTATCACACAATAGTGAGCTTGGATGGTGACTTAAGATATATATATATATATATATATATATATATATATATATATATATATATATATATATATATATGTATGTATGTATGTATGTATGTATGTATGTATGTATGTATGTATGTATGTATGTATGTATGTTGTATATTAGAGAGAGAGAGATGAAATGAAGAACATGTTTATTACTTAGAGAAACACACACATACACACACTCAAGCACACACACAAATGAGGTGTGTGGAGGCTTATATAGTTCCTAGCATTAGCCACATGGGCTTTGACATGGGCTTGTTCATGAGGTGGATTGGACTAGTTTACAACATAACTAAATGGACTAACTTAACATAACTAATGGCATATTAGCTTAGCCCAATCCATGAGCTCGATAACTATTCTAATATATTATACGACACATTACAAAGTTATAATTATGAGAATGATCATCACTTCTTAATCCATTTCTTTAATGCTAACAATACACATTGAGCTTGCCTATCGTATGACTACTTTTACAAACAACACATCCGAAAAGATACAAGCCAACTTCATTAACTACTTGAACATAAATGAAAGTAAAACATACATGGTTGACGTCACTGTAAGTCTCGTTATTGTCACTGCCTTCTAATAACTCAATAGAAACAGATGGGTTTGATGAAGTTGATTTCGTCCCCAAGCTGCCTTTAGAATTGAGAATCACACCACATGACGAATGCATAATAAATCGTGACTTTGCCCATCCAAGTACAAGCTCCAAACAGTGGAGAGAAATCCAGGAAATTCAGAAGACCTGACGAAACAATCCACATTGCAACCTCGAAGCCAGTCTTCACTGTCAAATACTTCTAAAACTACATAAAAGATGTAAAGTATTTTTTATAAGGTGAATATTTGTGTGGCAGAAAAATGAGAGCAAAGCAAGTATAATAGAGCGACTGTAATTGCATCTAGGACATCCCAATACCATAAGAGTTACAAGTTGTTAGTACAAACCTTTATCATCACGCTGAGTACAAACAAAACACAGTCTTATTATTATCCATAGATTTGAGACTTATTGTTGAGACGACCACCTGATAATAACATAATCAATGAGACATTCGAAGACCATGACATCATAGTTAGTTCGAATATCCAAAGGTTTTGAAAACACAAGGTACCTTATCAGCAACCAAGAAAGCTGAATAAAATCCCACCCCAAATTGACCAATCAAATTGCTGTGTGTACCAGCATCTTTACTATCCTGCTAAATTGTACAAAACACTTCATATGTCAAGTTCAGGAGCAACCTCCAGAAGTTCTGGCAGTAACACTAAGGAATCGCAGCTTGTCCAAGGCGTCACTTGCATTGCTGAAGTACGAAAGTTGTTTTATTATAAAAGAATGTTAGATGATTTACAAAAAGCATGAAAAACCTTCATAGAAAGCCGAGTCTGTAACTCTTAATACGCATTATAATGACACCAATAAGTAAGGTGAATTGCAAAGTTTCTGTAAATATTTAAGACTTGCCTGACAAGTGCTCGAAGAAACACATCTTTGTTGCTATAAAAATTGTTAACAATGAGGACATAAGCCGATATACCCGCAACAGAACATAAACCATCATGCTACTGAATGATATCAATACCTCTTTGTTATCACTGATTACATCTATCATTCATAAGATTAAAAAAATGGAGTAATTAGTAAACTCACAAAAACACTAACCCAGGTTGCTCAACAAAAAATACCTCAATATTTGGTGATGGGGTTTCGTCGGTAGCAACACTTCCCGGCAACGGCGACTTTTTCTGGCGAAAAAGCGGGGGCTACAGCGGTGGTAAGCAGCGGCACTAACAAAAAAAAACAAAATCTAAAAAAAAAAAAAAATCCCTTCAAAACTCATAGATCAATTAAAAAAACTCAAAAGAATACCTCAAAACTTGAAAAACCCTTTTGGTCGTAGGTCTTGGTGGTTCCTCTCGGTGGTATCGCTATTGTGGTGGTGGGATGACGGTGGTGGTATGTTGGTTTCTATGGCGTTTGAGTGGTGGTGGGAGTATTGGTGGTGGTACGTTGGTTTCTGTGGCGTTTGATGGGTATATGGAAGGACAAAATCATAATTTCCCGCCCCATTAATTGACACATTGTTTCCATGAATATGAATATGAATTGTTTCCAGTTTCACGTGGGGTGTAGGAGACATTGTTTCCATGAATATGAATATGACAGCAGGCAACACGATTCACTTTAAGTTTCAGTTTTTACCATTAATTTTCAGCGATTGTTTCCATGATTATGCATATCAGTTTCAATGTTAATTTCCAGCGGCCATAAATTTCGCAGGGGCAAAATCGGGATTGACCGAAAGTTCAGTTTTTCACATTCCTCTTTGATCATTTTTCTTTTATAAGTAGTAAAGATAAAGATAAAGATATGTTTTATAAACCTAATATTGTGGGAGATTGGTGGTCACCCACGAAATTAAGTAATTAGTCACATTATACTTGTTTAGTTGTTTTAGTCCATTTTCATTTTTATTGTTCTCTATGGTGAAGTGTTTGAGCCCCACAAAATATTGATTAAATGTTAGCTCAGATTATACACATTGAAGTTCTAGTTATAAATCTTAGTGTTTTCAATCCTGTTTGGAAACTAGACTTTTGAAAATGAAATTTAGATATTTTTTTAGGGCTGATCACTTATAAATGTATTTTACTAGTCCCCGAATCTTTTTCTAGGTAGCAAATAATTTTTTTTCCTTATCCGGTACTAATCCTTCAATTTCAGTCTTCTTTCTGTATTTTGTAACATTTTCGCCCCACTCAGCTAGTAGGAATTTTAATAATATGAAGGGCAAAAATGTCACAAAATACCCAAGAAGACAGAATTTGAAAGATTAGTCTCCAGATAAGGAAAATAAAAAGTTCGCTACCTAGAAAAGGATTCGATGGCAAGTAAAATACATTTATAAGTGATTACCCCTTTTTTTATGACAAGAATAATTATTTAAGAAGTGTAATAAAATCTAAATGTGGGTGGACCCAGAAACCATGGTCGGGCTAAATAATGTTTGGACCTTCGGTATGGGTAAGGATCCAGTGAGAAGAAAACTTAAAATGAGAAGAATGAGAAATAACTATAACCGCATATTTGAGATGCATCGATTTGAATTAGATGCATCTATATTCATTTAGATGCATCACAATTAGTTTCCAAAGTGATTTTGAAGTGAAACCGATGCAAAGAAGTACTTGCAACAAATTTAATCCGCAGAGGATGAAAAATACACAGAATTCATCAAACTTGATAAAATGCATCTAATATATGTATATGCATCTAATTTTTAGCTAGAAAATATATTGTGATGCATCTAAAAGATTAGGGATGCATCTAATTCAAATTGATGGATCTATAGTGTGTAGTTATTGTTATTTCTCATCATTCTCATTTTAAGGATTCTTCTCATTTGTTCCTTAGTCCCTTCGGTATATTTATCTTGAGACGTGCTATAGACTTTTTTTTTCTTTCTAAAAAGTCAATTACTCGCAATATATCATCACAATCTTATATCACATGTTTTAAATAGGACTTAACCAACAATCATTTAGTTAGAAAATATTTCACAAAATATGAGGCACTCCTAGGCAATAAGGCCTTTGGTTTAAGATGTTCTATAAGGCATTGTACATATTATCAAAAAGTTTTGCCCACTTGTTTCGTTAAATCTACCAAAAAGATTGATTGTGAATTCAAAGTTTGAGATCCTGAAATCATTTAAATATGGATTCAGCATGTCGGTGTTATGTCACACAAAAGTCTATTGCAACCAGATATATTGGTTTTGAAAAGAACAACAAAATGCTATGCTGATGATTTCTAATTGCATCTTGAAAGCTTTTTTCTCAAATGAAGTTCAAGGTGCGTTTAGTTGGGGAAAAATACACTTGTTTTTCATAAAATGTTTTGTGGAAAATAGGGAAAACAGAGAGATCACGTTTAAATGAGCGTTTTCCAACAAAATGTTTTGTGAAACACAAAATCTGCTATTTCCTAACTTAACAAAGAAAATTATAAAACAAATTTTATTTGGTTTCCTTGTTTTCCTTTGTAACCCACAACCCTCCATCCCATTTTCAAAATAGAAAATACAAACATTAACTATAGAAGCCAAACATCCAAAGTCTATTCGTAATGCAGCCCAGAGTCTATTCTTAATGCACATCTACACATAGGGACTACTTTTTTAGACATCACGAAGCATACTATAGAAGCCAAACATCCAAGACCTGGAGATTCACAAATACTAATAGTCTAGCCATTTAAGCAATATTATTATGGCTCAAGTATACTTTCTCCCAACAAACATATTTTATTTAATAATTTAAGTGCAATACAAATTTAAATATATTCTCTTTGCGCTTGGTTCTTTTCACATTGGTAGCAACAGAAGTAATGTAGTAGGTTGCCACATGGTAGTAGTTGTGACTCCAATTTGCTTGCGAGCAGTGTGGTCGTAAGAATGCCAACAACTCCTCTTATGAAGCTAATATCGAGTAACGTTCCCGTTCCTACATTAGCAATCACGGTTCCTGCACAAAATTAGATATTACACGTGAGAACTTAACATTTTTGAAAAACATAACATGTTTATATTCAACAATTGTAACAATGGTCTTCATGTTTCAACAAAGATTTTAGTGATATTTTTCTATAATAAAAGCCAAACATTGCCTTTTTGGGATGGATGCTCGTATAATTGTTATCCAACTATGATGGTTTCAATTACATATTTCTGGTGTTGTCGAAGAAAAAATATCAGTTCACCTAAGCTTTAAACATATTACTTATTAAACATGGGTCACGACTATACATAACTATTAAAGCTCTATATTATAAATAAAAATGACAACAAAAAAAGAGAGAGATCTGATTAATGGAGGGAAGTTCGGAAGTATTACCTATTACTTACTCAGCAAGTCAAGCCTCTACCGAGTAATGCTCCCGTTCCTACATTAGCATTCACGGTTCCTGCACAAAATCATATATTACGCGTGATTTTAAAGTTTTTATACACTACTAATATCACTAAGTATGCCATATATTACACTGTTTTAAATATTAGTATTATACATATCTAAATCACTACTGTGATAGCATTATAATTTTGATTAGTGAATGATACCTCTAATGTTCATTCTAGTTTACTGATCCTCTTTGTGTCGCCAAACACATATGGTTTTAATAAATTTTCACTAATTCAATTGCATCAACTACACAATCTTCTCACAAATACCTCCTTACCATGATCATCCCATGAATGCAAATACATTAAAAAAAAAAGAAAAAAAAAAAGAAAAAAAAAAAGAGAGCTTAAACTCAGACCTGGACCATTGCACTGGCTCCGTAAACCTCTTCCTGCAAAAAATTCAGAAGCATTTTACCATACTGAAGGAACATTTTTTTTGTTTTGCTCATTTGCTATAAATAACTGATTCATAAGCTCATTAGCCTATAAATAAGCTTAAACAAACACAACCCTTTCATGGCTAATACATTAACATCAACTAATATTATAGATAAAATAATTATAAACAAAAAGAATGACCAAATCAAGAGTTTGAAGAAACAGAACCAGAAGAAGAATTAGGATTAAAAGCTCCAAGTATTCTTGTTGCATCATGTGTAGCTTGTTCTCCTAACATCTTAAGAGTATTTCGTGCATGCATCCAGAATACATTTGGTCAGATGCATCTTCACATACCATTAAACAACATGATCGTACTCAACATCCAAAATCATAAACTTTTTAATATAAACATATATAATCTATAAAATCATTTAAAATAACGAATGATGGGGACAATGCCTAATATTAAAAGCAATGACTTAGTGACTTACCTGTTTCACAAGATTATGGCCAACAACTCTGTGTTTCAATGTTTGTTTCATGACTTTGGATTGTGTATGAAATAAGACAGTAAATAAGAAACAAAGTAAATTGCAGTGTAATGATATATTGGATAGATTTTTAGTGTGTTACAAATGGACTGCAAATTACATACTTATATGTTTCTAAACGACATGATTTGGTAGTTGCAATTATACCAACCATTGTGTCCTTTGGGGTATAACGGCCAACCATAATAACTGTCATTTAACCTAACCTTAACTATAATAACTAACTGCATGGGTTATCTATTTGACCCATGACAGTGACTAGAATTCGACATATTAACACAACTATGGTACATCAAACTTAAATAAACATTGTCTTAACATAAGTAAACTTATAACAATTTGATCTAAATGAATTAGAGGCTAAAAATCTCCTCCCTAATCATTTAAGATCAAAATTCCTACTGAGTGATTCTTGTGATCTTTCAAACAATGACATCAAAGTCATTGTTGTCTTCACTGCTTCCTTGTTCTTCTTCTTCAATCTTTACTTTGACTCCAAGTTTGTTCATTGTATCGTCCTGTGTTCCATCCTTCCCTGCAACTTCCTTTTGGCCTGGTAGGTCTCTTGTTTATGCAACTCTGCTACTTTCTCCTACTTCTAATGGCTTTTCACCCCAAGGGACCCTTGCAGTTTCATGGTACATAACAATTACATCAATGAACTTCTTGAAGCAGTCCTTTACTGCTTCTCCTTCTTCCTGAGTGTCCTTGCATCTGTGCAACAATTCCCCATTTGTTTCCCAAGGTAGCAGAAACATATCCTCCTAGACTTGCCACCATTTTGTGTAAACTTAACAAGTCTATCTTGATCACTCCAATCATTGGTGGTATGGTGTCAATCATTTAATAGTTCAAGTATACAAGGTAGAACCATTTCACCATTTCTAAGTATTTTTGCTAAATACTTCCCAATTTTTAAACACTAAACCATCCTTTTTAAGCAGATTCATAAAAGACATGAATCTATTGAAAAAGTTTACCTTTAAAGCATACAAAGTTCCATTCCATGATATGTATTCTTCATCAATGTAATCCTGGGTGTCTTCTCTGTTCCAATTTAGATCTTCCAGTCCTTTCACTAAAGAACATTCAACATTTGGATCAATGGATGCAAAGTAGTCTTCCATGAACCTATTGTGTTCTGATATAACATCCTTTGGCCCCCAGATTAAATCATTGTCGCTTTTCTTCTTTGTACCAATTGTTCCTTCATCATACATGTACCTAATATTGCACATGTTGTTGTTGATTTGCACTGAATAACCTTGTTCCTCAAGTAAATCATAACTAATAATGTTAAGAGATACTTCAGGGGTATATTGAACTTTGCTAATCAACAATTCACCATCTTTTGTGTTTACTCTGGCATCTCCTATCCCATATGAGAAAATGAACTTCTTTTCATTCTCTTACTTTCCTATCATTTTAAATTTATACTGCAACTCCTTGAACAATTCACTTCTGGGACACATGTGAAATTTATACATGCAACTAACATACCAAACTTGATCCCAGGTTTTGTCATTCGAACCCTCTACCATATAGTCTGCAATTATGTGCACCTTTTCAGGGTATCTTGCCCCTTCTGCAGTGTCTTGTTCCTTGTTATGCATCTCTTGTTGCAATTCTATACTTGCCAATTTCTTTCTGCTTTCACATGCCCAGTATGCATGTCCCCTTTGCTTACATATATAACACCTTGCCTTCTTGTCCCTTTTCGTACCCACTATAGCCTTTCCATGACCCCTTGATTATTCTTTCTTCTTTGGAGCATTGTATGCTTCATTCTCAAGAACCTTCTATACCAACGTTTCTTTTACTTTTGGAGAAATACTCTTTCTTCTAGATCCACTGGTATACCCTTTTTGGAGTTTCTCTCAATAAGTATCTCCCTGACATGAATCCAGCAGTTGGCCTTTCCCATGGATGAGAGCCTAGGCTCGCTCTGATACCATTGTTTCACAGGATTATGGCCAACAACTCTGTGTTTCAATGTTTGTTTCATGACTTTGGATTGTGTGTGTATTTGTGTATGAAATAAGACAGTAAATAAGAAACAAAGTAAACTGCAGTGAAATGATATATTGGATAGATTTTTAGTGTGTTACAAATGGACTGCAAATTACATACTTATAGGTTTCTAAACGACATGATTTGGTAGTTGCAATTATACCAACCATTGTGTCCTTTGGGGTATAACGGCCAACCATAATAACTGTCCATTTAACCTAACGTTAACTATAATAACGAACTGCATGGGTTATCTATTTGACCCATGACAGTGACTAGAATTCGACATATTAACACCACTATGGTACATCAAACTTAAATAAACATTGTCTTAACATAAGTAAACTTATAAGAATTTGATCTAAATGAATTAGAGGCTAACATTACCATCATAAAGTTGTGAAGTAGACTGAATACCACAAGTTGTTCTTATTTAGCAGCATCTATTCTCTAGATCTTCTCTTTCCTTCTAGTCATATGAGCACATAATTAAGTTTTGAATGTTAAGATTATGTTTAAATAAGCATGATATGATGGAAATAATGAAATAACGATTTAACGTAAACTTGTGAACGCCAGCTGACAGTAAACCACTGAGTGCCACCAAATAGCTGAAAAAAGATTTATAATACAAAGCATGAAATAGTTCGAGATTAGTGATGCTACTTCAAGGATCAAGTTCCTTTTCAATGATCAATCACTTTTTTATCAATAAAAGCTCTCTTTCTTGAGCCACGTCGGTTTATAAATTCTTTAAGTTAAAAAGATATACTACCTCCGTCCCAAAATTTAAGTCCAGGTTAACTTTTTAAATCCAACTTTGACCATAAATATTTTTATTTTTATTGTATAATACTTAATGAAAATTATATCATATGAAAATATATTTAAAATACAATCCATTTATATATTTTGCATCAAGTATTATATAACACAAGCAAAAATATTTAAGGTCAAAGTTGGATTCAAAAAGTCAAACTGGACTTAAATTTTGGGACGGATGGAGTAATAAAAATTGTCACAACACTTTGAACTATCAAAATACCTGAGAACATATTGAGACGAAAAGATATATGGAATATCATTAACCTTTTATTCATCAATTTATGCATTCACCGTTGTTTATGCATTATGAGAATTTGTTTAAAAATGTTTATGCATTATGAGAATTTGTTTAAAAATGATTGTGACATGCCAACACAATGCTTCTTTAAAACATAGAAAAAGAGTCATGAATAGTTATGCGGGTTGTCCATCAGCCCGAGATTTAGGTGTTTTATGGGATTTTGACTTAAATCAGATTGTTAATGGTAATGTTGATCTTGATCATAAACTTGGTTCGACTCCAAGTGCCTCCAAAAACACAAGTGTTGTCGGTTTAGAGACTAATGTGCACATCAAGGTATATATGTTCTGTTTTTTAAAATATAACATAAACATTGTGATGTTTTAATTTACTAGTTATCTTACTTAAAGCTATAATCCTAATTTTAAAAACAGGAATTTTATGGTCGTTTGCAAGGGTTCCCCATTCTTCAGCAACTTGTTGATTTGTTAAAGGTTGAGTCATATGATGCTGATCACATTGGATGTTTTACACATTGCCAAGAACACATAGTGGAGACTGATGTTCATCAGTTTTCTCGACAGTTATTGTTTGGAGGAGGGCACCTGGATGATCCTAACATGAATTTGGATCCATGTTCCTCTCCGTTCAAAGAATTTGACCACATAGAATCTGAAACCGACGAAATTGACCTCCAAGGAGATTCCTTCTGGCAATGCAAAAGCCCAATTCCATGCGACCAGGTTTCACTGTTTCTATACTTGTTCAGTTGTTTTAGTCCATTTTCATTTGCATTGTTCTCTATAGTGAAGTGTTAGAGCCCGACAAAATATTGATTAAATGTTAGCTCAGATCATACACATTAAAGTTCTAGTTATAAATCTTAGAGTTTTCAACCCTGTTTGGAGTTTTGTCACTAGACTTTCGAAAATGAAATTTAGATATGTTTTTATAATAAGAATAATTATTTTAGAAGTGTAATAAGAACTAAATATGGGCTGGATCCAAAAACCATGATCGGGCTAAATAATGTTTGGACCTTCGGTATATTTATCGTACACTTCAATATGTGACTTTGGGATGCACTTTGTGCACTAATCTTTAATCATTTTATTTTATTTTATTTTATTTTTTATTTATTTATTTATTTATTATTATTATTATTATTATTATTATTATTATTATTATTATTATTATTATTATTATTATTATTATTATTATTATTATTATTATTATTATTATTATTATTATGACAAAATATTGATTAAATGTTAGCTCAGATCATACACATTAAAGTTCTAGTTATAAATCTTAGAGTTTTCAACCCTGTTTGGAGTTTTGTCACTAGACTTTCGAAAATGAAATTTAGATATGTTTTTATAATAAGAATAATTATTTTAGAAGTGTAATAAGAACTAAATATGGGCTGGATCCAAAAACCATGATCGGGCTAAATAATGTTTGGACCTTCGGTATATTTATCGTACACTTCAATATGTGACTTTGGGATGCACTTTGTGCACTAATCTTTAATCATTTTATTTTATTTTATTATTTATTTATTTATTTATTATTATTATTATTTTTTTTTTTCACTACTACAAAAACTGGTTTTACCCACTACCAAATCCGTGGGAAAATCAGTGTGAAACGGCCGTTATCCACAGATTTCACACGGATTCGTTCCGTGTGTAAAAACCCCGTGGGTAAATATTTTCCCACGAGAATTCCCACGGGCGTTGACTATTTTCCCACAAATATTACCGTGGATAATCCGTGGGTTTAATTTCCCACAGATTTCTCACGAATTTCCCACAGTTTCTAGTAGCCATTTTTCATACATATCCGTGGTTTTTTTGCCACTGATTTCTAACGATTTTCACGCTATAATTTTCCCACAGGTTTCTCACGAAATTTCCCCCACCATGTTCCACTAGTCGCATTTTCCACACATATCCGTGGTTTTTTTGCCACAGATTTCCAACGATTTTCACACTACAATTTCTCCCACAGGTTTCTCACAAAATTTCCCACGGTTTCTAGTAGCCATTTTCCACATATATCCGTGGTTTTTTTGCCACAGATTTCCAACGATTTTCACACTACAATTTCTAACGGTTTTATCACGAAACACGTGGCTAAATTCCGTGGGTTGTGTCATATACTCATATTTGGTATTTCTATAATTAAAAGAAAATGGAAGTATTGCAACAACAAATCCATATAGGTATATAAATCCCATATGTTAATTGTACAAAAACACGAGGTTGCAATATGAAAACCCATATATTTCATCAAAACACATATAACATACAAATATATACAATCCAACACTAAGCTACTGGAAGAAAAAAAAAATGTGTGGGATCTATTTCTTATTTTAAGAACAACTTTTATTTGCCAAACTTTGCATGGTCCATAATCTCTTCAAATATCCCATCCATCTTGGCTATGTAAATGGTTATTTACCTGTCTTCAACAAAACATAAAAAACAAATTAGTTCTAGTAACCAAAAACAAAAAACCAACAAACATAAATTAACTACAAATCTATTCAAATCTAAAAAATATTACTACATATCATTAACACATATTCTATAAAAATCAAAATATGAGTATATGACACAACCCACATAACTTAGATAAAATCTATTCTATTACCATCTTTGTGTAACTCTCTTCACTTCACTTCCCCAGCAACCACTGTCGGCTACTACTATTTTAACAACTTCAATAAAAAAAAAAAAAAAAAAAAAAAAAAAAAAACATCTAATCATAATTAACACCCTCCTCGTGATTTGAGTACACTATATAGAATATAACAAAAGATCATAGACTTTTAGATCTAAAAAAAATCGAAATAGTCCTTAGATCTAACTATATGACAACAAGATCTAAAAAATATATACCATGAATTGTTCGATGTGGGTGGTTCATCCGGTCGTCGCACATATTGTGCGGTTGAACTCGCGTTTCAGTTACTTGTAGTGGTGGTGTGGGTATGTGTTAATGAAATGATTTACCGGCGGTCGAAATACGGGAGGCCGCGTCGGTAGATTATGGTGGTGGCTGAACCGGAGAGATGGAGAAAGAGAGATATATGTTTTGTTTTTGTTTTGATTAGTGAGTGACTGTGTGGTAATATGAGAAAAAAAGATGGGTGTATTTGTTTTTGTTGTGAGTATATGTTTGGTAGCATCTTACCCATTAAAAATGACATGTTGGCAATCCATGTGAAGTCATCCAAAGGTCCAATATACTTCCTTTACAAACACAATAAAATTACAAGTGAAGTAATTGGTATGTTGTAAAAAGAAAAGTGAATAAAATGAGTTAAGCTACAAAGTTACAACCAAACATGTAGTTTTTAGCTAAATGTTTTTATCTTACTATTTTGGTTGTTAATTATTTTACAAGATTGGTGACGAATTTATTTTGTAGCGTAAAGATATATGTTTTTATCATTAACTTTAACACGCGATCTACATGTATTGGTATCGAGATGCTCTTTAAGCACTTATATATGATCTAATAGCCAACTCATTTTTAGACATATCTTAAATAAACTCCTCATTTTGTAACGGAATTTTTTTACAACATACCACGCCTATCTCGCAAATAATATCTTACATGTATCTTCAATAAAACTTTAACTCACAAACTCTCGGTTAATGAACAATTCACATATCGTTGAGCCAAAGGCCTTAGGTGACATATCTCAAACAATAGTTGAACGACTAATTTATTGATCGATAGATCACTCACGTATTGTGTAAGTAACATCATAAACACATTTAAAGATATTTTATATAGGTAAATTTGTAACGTTAATGAGAAAAAGTCAATCACTGTATATATACAAAAAAATGACAATGTCGTTATTTAATATTTAGTTGAACATTAGTAACCAATATAACTTTCTATCAAATATATTTATACTCATATAGTGCATGTACCATGTTTTTGCTAAAAGTTATGATTCGTTAAGTCAAATTTGATTAATTGTTTGTCTTTTCTTTACATTAACATGTTAGCTTAGGTTTTTTAGTATTTCCTTATATCTAATAAAACCTAGTTATTAATTATTGATTGTTGATTTGTTATTGATTGTTTTGGGCGATTGACTCGCGTTAGGCTTAAGAAAACTGGCTAATCTCCTATATGGTAACAAGCTTGAACGTCTTAAGAAACGTAATCGGATGTGTACTACGGTTTTATTGGTTGTGTTTAATGCATAAGTGACTATTAAGGAGGCCATGATAGGATACTAAACGTGTCATCATAAGAAGAGATAGAAGCTTATAGATTTGGGGAAGGACGTACACTCCCCCACGAATGGTATTAAGGAATGCAACCCTTCATCCAAACAATTGTAACAAATCAATTAATCAATAAGAGATAGCTAGGGAGTAGTGAAATCTAAGTAAACACATTAGCTTAGTATTTATTTTAATTTAAATTAGTTTAATTAGTAATTAGTAATTAATTAATAATAAATAATTAAAAGTCTAAAAAAAATATTTTTCTTTTTCTTAAAATTTTATTTTATCATTTAGATTGTAAAAATATGTTTTTCATCATCTAGGTGTTTGTAGATTTCTAATTTCACTTTTATTTTCGTACGTAGACGTTTAATTAAACGTAAACATACATTTTAGATTTGTAAACGTTTCCATATTTCCAGTAATCGTTTGTAGTGTTTGTTTATCATTTTCATTCATAATCTCGTAGTTGAATTTCCAATCAATCTCTCTTTCCCAATCATCCGTTTTCAATAATCACCCTTGATCTCATAATCGTTGTTGCGATACCAATTCACACCCTCGTCGGAATTAAACGACCCTGGGAACTCCTATACTCTCCTTGTGCAATTGTGGGCACTTTTCTAGTTTGACTTTTGTTTGACCAAAATCCTTGTGTTGACTTTAGTTTGACTGTTTAGACCAATCACCTTAACTACACATACACTATGATACTCACATTAATAGTTACATTAATAAACAAAATCATATAGTATGAAATAAAAATACATATGAAGAATAATAAGTGAATGTGGGAATGTGTAAGTATGCAGAAACATAAAGACGTGTATTTTTGTGGGAAACCTGCGGGTATTTACAGCAGCCGTTTTCCCACAGTTTTTATCAAATTGGTAGGTAATCTGTGGGAAGCACCCCACATATTCCCACGGGGTATAATTATTTTCTTTTATATAGTTGGCACGTTCACCATATACAGCACGTCCATTCCTTAAGATAGAAATACATTATAGATTCAATGAAGGCCATAAAATAGAAGATGTAACATATACCTTAGTTATCCACACATATACGCGACGGTTTTTACAGAAAAAAAGGTATAGTTGAACCTGCACATACACTATGATACTTACATAAATAGCCATTAATTGAAAAAAGGAACATATAATATGAAATTATAAAAACATATAAAGACATAACTAAGAATAGGGAATGTTAGTAGACAAAAACACAAAACGATATTTTCTGTGGGAAATCCTGGGTATTTACACACGTATTTCCCACGGATTTATTAAATTGGTAGGTAATTTGTGGGAAAGTACACACATATTTCCCACGGACATAATCATTTTCTTTTACTTTTTTGATATAGTTACATGTTCACGCATACACACATCGATATTCCTAGATACAAAACATCTATAGGTACAATGAAGGTCATAAACAAACATACGGAACATATACGTGTAGATATGCACACACATATAATGGTTTTTAAAAAAATAGATTATTCCTAAACCTACACATACACTTGTGATACTGACATAAATAGTTATATTAACTAACAAACACATATAATATGAAACTACAAACCAATATGAAGACATATTAAGTAATGTGAGAATGTGTAAGTAGACAAAATATAAAAATGATATTTTCTGTGAGAAATCTATAGGTATTTACACACGTATTTCCCATGGATTTATTAAATTGGTAGGTAATTTGTGGGAAAGTACACACATATTTTCCACGGACATAATCGTTTTCTTTTACTTTTTTTGATATAGTTACACGTTCACGCATATACACATCGATATACCAAGATACAAAACATCTATAGATACAACGAAGGTCATAAACAAGCATACATAACATATACGTGTAGATATTGACACACATATAATGGTTTGTTACACGAAAAGATTATTCCTAAACCTACACATACACTTGTGATACTGACATAAATAGTCACATTAATTGACAAAAATATATAATATAAATCTACAAACACATGTGAAGACATATTAAGAAATGTGAGAATGTGTAAGTAGACAAAATTAAAAAAACGATATTTTCTGTGAGAAATCCGTGGGTATTTACACACGTATTTCCGACGGATTTATTAAATTGGTAGGTAATCTGTGGGAAAGTAAACACATATTTCCCACGGTCATAATCATTTTCTTTTACTTTTTTGATATACTTACACGTTCACGCATATACACATCGATATCCCTAGATACAAAACATCTATAGGTACAATGAAGGTTATAAACAGACATACGGAATATATACGTGTAGATATGCACACACATATAATGGCTTTTTACACAAAAAGATTATTCCTAAACCTACACATACACTTGTGATACTGACATAAATAGTTATATTAATTAACAAACACATTTAATATGAAACTACAAACAAATATGAAGACATATTTAGTAATGTGAGAATGTGTAAGTAGACAAAATATAAAAATGATATTTTCTGTGGGAAATCTGTAGGTATTTACACACGTATTTCCCACGGATTTATTAAATTGGTAGGTAATCTGTGGGAAAGTACACACATATTTCCCACGGACATAATCGTTTTCTTTACTTTTTTGATATAGTTACACGTTCACGCATATGCACATCGATATACCAAGATACAAAACATATGAGGACATATTAAGTAAAAGATTATTCCGAAACCTACATATACACTTGTGATACTGACATAAATAGTTATATTAATTAACAAACACATATGAGTACATATTAAGTAATGTGAGAATGTGTAAGTAGACAAAACATAAAACCGATATTTTCTGTGGGAAATCTGTGGGTATTTACACACGTATTTCCCACGGATTTATTAAATTGGTAGGTAATTTGTGGGAAAGTACACACATATTTCTCACAGACCGGTTAAGTTGTTATTTTATAAAAAAAACCGTGTGAAATCTGTGAGTAATGGAGCTAAAATTTGCCACATACTTTTAGTTGTGGCTAATATGTGTGAAATGTGCCACAAGTTTCCCACGGACGTCTAATAAACACAAATAGTGTGAATATGGTCACAAATCCATGGGAAATTTGCGACGGATTTCACACAAAAACTTGGTCAACAATTTAGTGTATAAAGAGTGGGAAATTCGTGGGAAATTTACGACATATTTCCCACCGAAATTTGGTTAACAATTTGGTGTGTAATTTGTCGGTATCCCGTGTGAGATTTCACACAGTTTCATTTCCGTGGGAAATTTTTCGTGGGAAAAACCAGTTTGTGTAGTATTATTTTTGTAGCTTTGGTCTCAAAATATGCAAGATATTGGTGTGTGTGAAGAACCATCGTGTTTGGATGATTTGAACATGCCTGATATCGATCTCACTTTCAGAAATTTTGAAGATCTCTTCCGAATCGAGCAAGAACCATCAACATCTCGTCAGGTAAACATCAATTTAAGATAGAATTTTCAAAGACCCAAGAAAGGCATAACTATAAAGCTAAAACCTTTATTAATGACTTTTTAGTTCTTACTCTAAACTCTTTAATTTCATTGTTGTTACTATTCATCTTTTTACATGTTGGTTGTGACAGAATACGTCCATGGACACTTTTGTAAATAATAGTGAGTCATCTCCAAAAAAAGCACGCTACATTCTCAATTATGTCATTCCTCTCACTCGAGACTTAGTCCTGAATGAAAGCAGTAGAACCGTATGCATTGAAAGTGGCGTTTCACCCTTATGTGGATCACTCGAGCAGGAGTCATTAAATGAAGATAAGAATGTTCAGCTGTATGCAACCTTTTCACCATTTATAGACTTGTAGATTTTGCTTTAAATTATGCTAATATTGAGGTTTTGAGTTTATTATCTGCAGGAAGGATTCTAAACAAGGCAAATGTGGCTATAGAAAGGCTCGATCAGACACACAAAGACAAACAAAATCCCAAAATTGGAAGTTTAGAAAACAGCTGAAGTTCTATGTTTGATTTACTGTTTGTTGTAGAACCTACTAAACTTGTACGCCAAAAACTAGGCTGCGAAATTTAAAAGATGATTCCCTTTTTATTGTTTGTCCTAGATTTAATGTCTATAGTTTGTAAAGTGTAATTTAGTTGGAAACGCCTGTCTCATTCACAAATTCACTAATGAACGAGTTGATTCAAGTCGTATATATGTTAAATGTTCTTAAATGTGTCACAATAAAGTCTTTAACAAAAATTAGATAGCTCAAAGTTACTATTAATGCATACATCAACCTAAATCATTTCAATACACAAATTCTATTGTTATTGCATTATATAGGTTTTGTGATTATATTAAACAATTTTTACTTTTTTCCACTTGTTTTAACTCAGCTGTTGTAGCATGACTAGTTGTCGTTGTGATTTTGTGTAACAATACATTCTTATGAAAGAAATGTTAAACAATGTAGAGCAGTGGTAGTAGGGTGAAAGGCAAGATCACATCCCATTGCTTTGTACAAGACGCGGAGAAAAGAAGAAGAAACAGTTCTGCATCTCTCCAAGGTAATTCAAAAAGAGAATGTTCATTTGGCTCCACTGGTACATAGAACTAGTGCATCTTCTTTTTCAGTTAAGAATATCCCGAAATGTTTGGCGATTCAATAATATATTGTTTTCGTCACCTTCAAAAAAACAAAAAAGAATATCCCGAAATATGTGTTACCTATCAGAAGATAAACTAAAATATAAAACATTAAGCCACAATAATAACGTATATGTATGTGGGCATCGATACACAAAGAATCATCAAAAGGGTGAATATACACATCCTTTAAATAAAATATATGTTAAGCAAAGAGCGCTTGCACATGTTAACGACATATGTAATTGAAACCTATGTTTAATAGAAGATAAAATATATCATCTAGGACCAACTTGGTTCAATCCAAGTATGGGGGTTCGAGTGTTGTGCAGTTCCGAAAAGATCCCCAAGACTTTGTTCGATCTTTTTGTCGTTAGATGTGTGGAACCTGCGTGTTTCCAGAGAATAGAAAACTATCTTCCCATTGTTTGGATGCAATTGCGAAAAGTAAATATTGTTCTCCATTTGAGGTGTTTTTGCTTCTACACAAACACATGCTGCATCACAAATATAAATAGTGTGCTTTCCTAAACAATCTATTTTTTCCCATTTTCTTCCAAAATCATTGAACTTAAAAACCTCAACCGATTCTCCAAACTTGCCCATCATGACTAGTAAAAGATGTTTATCACATTTTGCTAGGAGATATTGTGTCGAAGATCCACATGAACTTGTTGGGGGTTTAGCTATACCATGCTCCCAAGAGTAATTTACTTCACCATGCTTCCTAAAAACATCAAGTCCTCCCTCATTACACAAGGCATAAAGATCCTGGTCATGAAGTGTTGGAAATGGAAAGGAATACTGATCAACGTCAATAGTTATACCAAGGCTACGCCATATTGCTTCCTGACCTACAAAATGAATGTGACATTGTCCGCTTGATGTAAATCCGAGAACCATACAACCAGGGGAAGTAGGTGGTGCTGAGAAACAACAACTTTTTAAAACTTGCGCACGTGGAAGCTCCTTAATATCACTTGTGAAGGGATTAAAGAACACCATGTGTACAAATTCTTTATGCATTAGCAACCAGCCATACTTGGAACAATATATTTGTGAATAACCAATCAGTTCTTTAGGTATTCTTATATAGTACTTGTCACCAAACATTGGATCTGTAAAAGTGATAGTGCCTCGTTGTATGTTTAACACCATCAGCCATGGTGAAAGTAAAGAATATGTCTGCAATCTCGTTAATAATGCCTTGTTGCTCCATTGTATCGGAGGTGCTGCTAAATGACAACTTTTGCATGTAGCTCGAAATTTCATGTATTCCACACCAACAGAATGCTCCATTATCTTTCCCAACATATGAAACGGAATATTGAATAAGTCTGATTTAACCAATGTGCTATTTAACTTATCATCATCCTCTGCAGCTACTTTTACCACCATCTCTTCTTTCTTGTCCATTTTTTCTTGTTTAAAATCAGCTTGATCACCTTTTAACCTAAAAAAAATATGATTTCAGTAAAGTGTTTCCGAAAAAAGGAAAATTCATGTAAAATTTTAAAGTCAAATAACTTCGCATACACATCCTTCCGAAACATCAGGACTCTTGCATTGTATTAAATAGACAAATACTGCTATAACCAATTTACATAAAATATGACATTATAGCATTTATAGATAAGTATGAGAACTTTAGTCTTTTGTTAGGACATGGGAAATTTTGAAATTTGTCGGGCCACCATCTCAGTGAGCCGCTGAATGGGTTTCATTTACCTCATTTCAGGCGGTTTGGTGTAACCATTAACTGTGGTTACTAAAAAATCTATCTTGTGGAAGGATGTATACGATAATTTAAACTTTTACAAGGACAACGCTATCTCATGTAAACAGAACATGTATGATATATAGTTAATAAATGAAAACGTACACTACAATACCTGCATTCAAGCAAAGCCCACGATGACACGTCGTTTGACTGTACTAAAGAAGATGTCAAAGACAGGGACAATGTTCTATTTTTGACGTCATACGAGTATAATACTTTGCCCATTTCATCAAGAATGTGTACATAACCCCCTAACTCTGCCGCGATTTCCGGACTGTAATATATTGGGTGATCACCGGCAAGGTGCAAGAAAAATACAGCCTCTTTGAGGTCTTCCATTTCCTCCCATCTCTTTCTAGTCATGTCCAATTTAAACAAATACACGTCAAGTATTTTACATGTATCAACTTCAAGAGTTATACTAACGTAGAATAGATCTCTACAAGAACCTTTTAAAAGATCAATCATGTCGAAAGAGCCTTTAGTGAAAGAAAACTTAGTGACGGAGAAACAAGGGAGTTCCAAAAAGGGCCGAAGACGTATTACCACTTCTTTTACCTTAACCACAATCTCAACCTCTATGACGATATCAAGGCTGCTATGCAAAGCATACACTTTACCATCACAGCAAGTCATATTACCAAGAAAACTATCTTTGTCTTCATGGGTTATGCTCCTTAGTTGCTTGGTGTATGACATTTCAGTCCATCTTAACTTCTTTCTTTTACAGTCTAGCCGACAAAAAGTGATAGTTGGTCTTTTGCCTGTTGTTAATAAAAACATTGAACTTGGATCATCTGGAGGAGACGATAAACAACACTCGTAAATATCTTCTGGTGTATTCCTCAATGGTGGAAGATGGATCAACTTAGAAGTGAGTGGGTTCCACAGAAACCACATTGGATGGTTAGATAGAATCATCCAACCATGGAAACATGCTCGGATTTGTCTACCGAGTAACTCAGGGATTTGACACCGATAATGAAACTGCGGGTTGTGTAGTGTGTAGAAGATCTGGTGATCAATGTAGTCATCAACTTGTTTAGCTTTCAAATTTTGGGCAATAAACCATGGATATTTTGTAGATAAGGGAGGTAACTTATCTAATACTGAACCAGAGGAAATCCTCTTCTGCTCCATCTAAGATTTGGTTTGGCTGTCCAAAGTATATATCAAATGTTAATTAATGCAAGAATACCACTCAAGAAACTTCAAAGTCTTTAACTTTAAAATCAAGACTGTGAAACCAGGACGAGATAAAATTTAAATAAATTGAGAAGTACTTATGTGATGTTTATTCATAGTAAAACATTACGATAATAAAAGCAATTTGTTAATAGATTTCAAAACAAAAAATATTTCACAAACTTCACTTGTAATTAAACTATCAATTGATTCCAAAGTTTACATATGATTAAGAAAAAACATCATTTAACTAGAAAAAAGAATATCCTCGTATAC
>LBNU01028467.1:130914-146781 GCA_014162995.1 Artemisia annua
TATATATATTATTAACGTAAAGTTAAATAATATATAAATAAAATGTAATTTAATATGCATATGACGTGATTAAGTTTACGGGAAGAGAAAATAACTAAGAATGTTAAATAGAATATGTTGGTCCTTGTCCTTTTCCAATTTTACAATTATTATCCTAACGACGTTAGCGTTACACCGTTAGTCCTTTTTATATATAATTTACATTTATAGTCCTCTACTTGTCCAATAATCAATTTTGAGCTTGGAATATCAAATAATATTAATTTCTATCATAAATTTCCTGTTTTGGCAGTTTCAGTCCAAGTTTTAAAGGGTTGGCAGTTTTAGTCCTTTTAAGTGTAACTAGTTTGCATTTTTAGTCCAAACATCCAAAAATTATGGGGAAAAATTATATTAAATTTTCTGGAGCTTATTGAAGCTTATTAAAACTTGTATCAACTGCTTAATTGCCAAAATAGCTTATTTTCCAATTAATGGACTTTTAACGATCCATTTAGTGGCTCGTTAACGTTTTAAAATCCGTACATCGTGAGACGAGTTGAGCTCATCAAAGTTATCATTTTTCATGTTATATTTTCATATCAAAAATCTCAATAAGCCAGCTTATTTAATTAGCTTAAAATCTGCTTATTGGGCTTAAAAGCCCAACTCGCTAATATATGATAGTTTTCAAATCATGATTTGGTCGATTCACTTTGTACCATTTAAAGGGTCGAGACGTGAGTATTTTTACAAGTGATCTAAATGAAAATGATAGTTAGCTAGGTGGTCTATCAAGTTGTGTAAAAATATAGTATGCTTGTTAAGTAATATTTAAAAATAACCGAGCGTTTCTTAGCTGCGTGGAACATGTTTATTATACGAAAGACTTAGAATATTGTCCTAAGTATTAGTAGTGTTTATACCCGATTAAAGCAAGACTTAAAATAAGTTCGTATGATGCATGAAACGTAAAAATAAATGTGAAACAAGTGTGTGTCGTGACTCCTAGGCCTTCCAAGATAGAGGCTAGCCACTTTTGTGGAGCTATATGTTTGTATGTACGTATAAAATATATATGAAACAATAATACGTTTGATAAAAATACAATGTGATGCATGGACATGTAAAACGTATGAAATTGAGTTTAGAAGAGATTGGAAACGACTTACAACACCTCAATGGTGGTGGAGAGTCGAAGGTGATGGAGAGAAACACAAGAAGAAATCACAAGTCGCTATATAACTTAACTTGTTACATATTTTGTACCCATCTCTTATTCGAAATTATTCCAACGAGCTAGAGAAAGTTTCTGGTCTTCCAGAGATAATTTTGAGGATATAAGAGAGTTAAAATGATGATGTTTAGTGAATGGTATGAAGTGGTGAGGTTATAGTAGTTTTATATTAGAAAATGTGTATACGTTATGGATTCAAAATAGAGGGGACAAGCTCTATTAGGCTATGCCAGTGAATGGATGGCTTTAGATTGCCTCTCATCCATACTAGGACTTTAAGGAATGTTTGTGTAAGCTTAAAATAAGGATACTTGTCTTGTGAATTATTCATATGTCGACTAACATTTAATATGTACACGAATTGAGAAAATCGTGTACAATTTGGTTTCCAACTGATGTAATTTGGCTTTTAACATGAAATAATACTTGAAATATTATTAGAAACTCGCAGAAACAAACGGGAGTCAAAACGGTTGAGTTTTGATTTATATCTTAACTACCTATAAAGCAAATTTGGTCAAACTTGAAAAGTGAACTCTTGAAATTGGTCAATCTTGAAATATTGAACTCTTGAAATAACGTGTGACTACTTTTGGAAACCATGAGATACATATCAATCATGTTAAGAGTGATTGTCGTGAGTTATGCCTGACAAAAGGGAGGTCCATGAGATCTTCTAAAAATATTAGGAAATATACAAAATTATTTGATCTTATTCCATCTTAACTACTTATAACTACTTATAAAGGGTAAATGGTTAAATCTTGAAAGTGAAATCTTGAATGTTGGTCAAATTCATAATAATGTAGTGAAACGTGAAAGTCTGTCAGTATATTGCAATGAAAGGAAAAAATATTGCAATAAAATGGTAAACGAAATTAAGAATGTTGACATATTTAGGAATGATTTCTAAAACATTGATGGAGATGTTGACATATTGGCTGGACAAAATTTCGATTTCAAACACATAAAAGTCCCCCTCCCCCATAAAAACACAAACCTAATTTCATTTCTCTCCTCTCTTTCTAAAACTAACCCATTTTTCTCTTTAGCATCATCTACAGCCGCCGCTATAATTGCCGCCATATCAAGAAATAGCCACCACCTCTAGGATGGTTTGAGTTGTTTCCGTTGGCTAGGTAGTTTCGGTTGGTGGTTTTGATGGTGTTTTGAAAGACATGGTGGTGGTTTTGGTGGTTTCGGTTGTCCAACATCACCATCTCTCGGTGGGTTTGATGGTATCTTCAATGGTGTAGTATGGTTGTTTTTAGCGGTGTATATTTTTGTGTATTATTGAAGTACAATTTCTTTTGGTTTTGTTTACATCAACAGTGTTCGAAACTAGATCTTAGGTCTATGTGCATGTATTGAAATGTTAGTGTAATGGTGGTTGTTTTTAGAGAAGATTTACTTGTTTTTTATTAATGTTTTGTATGGTGTTTTTGAACGGATCTAGCCGCATCTCACCGGTTTCAGTATGTTTTTGTGGTGCCAGATCTATCCGGTGATGCGGTTGGGTTTGTTGGTTGGTCTATCGCATGGTAATTTTTATGTAACTCGATTGTTTGTTCATTTGCATTTAATTTGATTTTATTTGCATGCTCACATGTAAACTAGCATGTTGTTTATGAAGAAGACCTTGTCTTTTGGTCTTTTGGGCTGACTTTTCAAAAGTATGGTTTTGTATCATAAAATAGTTCTAATAGCGAATTTCTTTCACCCGCATAGTAGCAGTCGAACTCTTTATTTTACATGATAAAGCTAAAGGAACATATTAATGCAAGCTCATAAAATTTAGTTATGAGTACATAAAAATGACAGCTCATAAAATTTTAATTTCATATTTGATTTTTTTATATTTATTTAGCCTTACAAGATAAGTTTGGAAAATGTATGAATTATCTTTTACCCGATGAATGCATGAGTCAACACGAAACATGACGCATCACATAATCCAAATTTTTTTTTGACCAAAGAGCACATAAAATACACAAATATAGAATGAAAGTTTTAGGAAGAATGACTACTAAAATTATTACGTTATAGTTTGTGAATTTTTCATATTATCAAATACTAAGACTNTGTTTTTAGAGAAGATTTACTTGTTTTTTATTAATGTTTTGTATGGTGTTTTTGAACGGATCTAGCCGCATCTCACCGGTTTCAGTATGTTTTTGTGGTGCCAGATCTATCCGGTGATGCGGTTGGGTTTGTTGGTTGGTCTATCGCATGGTAATTTTTATGTAACTCGATTGTTTGTTCATTTGCATTTAATTTGATTTTATTTGCATGCTCACATGTAAACTAGCATGTTGTTTATGAAGAAGACCTTGTCTTTTGGTCTTTTGGGCTGACTTTTCAAAAGTATGGTTTTGTATCATAAAATAGTTCTAATAGCGAATTCCTTTCACCCGTATAGTAGCAGTCGAACTCTTTATTTTACATGATAAAGCTAAAGGAACATATTAATGCAAGCTCATAAAATTTAGTTATGAGTACATAAAAATGACAGCTCATAAAATTTTAATTTCATATTTGATTTTTTTATATTTATTTAGCCCTACAAGATAAGTTTGGAAAATGTATGAATTATCTTTTACCCAATGAATGCATGAGTCAACACGAAACATGACGCATCACATAATCTAAATTTTGTTTTGACCAAAGAGCACATAAAATACACAAATATAAAATGAAAGTTTTAGGAAGAATGACTACTAAAATTATTACGTTATATTTTGTGAATTTTTCATATTAACAAATACCAAGACTTTTTCATATTATCAAATACTAAAAGAGGGTTCTATAATCCGAACAACTATGCTTATATAATCCTTATCTTAATCTTCTTAACTACCTATAATGTAAAAATAGTCAACCAGGTTTCACGGCAGGTCTAACCGGTTATCCCGGTTTTAGCAACCCGGGTTTATTTAACCCTTTTTTTTTGCTGAAACCGGTCGAACCGGTTAACCCGGCCGGATCCACCCGGGTTTCAAAACACTGTAGTGAGGTAAATAAATAAGGCCAATGACTTGCAAACGAGGACAATTAAATGATGAAAAATTGACTACGGTTTTTGAACAACTAGAAATAGGATTCACTAAACCTCTAATAAAGTTGACTTGGTATGAAAAACAAAATTTTAGAAAAGGCTGTGATAGTAGAAGGATATCTAACATTTTTATTGACACATTCATACTATCTCATTTGAAATTCAAATATTTGTAATTTGTTAAAGGAGTTAAGTGGTTTTGTTTAGTTATACTTTTTATCTGTTTCACTAAATGTTTTTATGTGTTTTTTTTTTAAATTTCTTTTAAACATTTTTCTTTGAGTTGAATTATCATATATTACAGTTTTTTGCAATTACATTTTGATTGTTTTATATTTTATGTATAAACGTTACATAAAATACTTAACCACAATATTACACCTATAACATTTTGCCGCTAGAAAATCCGTTGCTATGCACGGGTACTCGTCTAGTATATATATATGTCGAATGGTTTGATTTGGACCAAACACTTTGTCTCTCAAAAACATAGCAAAAGTTGATATATGTTCATGAGATTTGTCATACTCGTAGTTGGCTAGGTGAGGAAAGAGTTGGTATAAAAAAATATATATGTCGCGTGTAAAAATCAAGAGGACGAGAGGCAATTGTAGCATGTACTAGCTGTATATATGAAACTAAATAGAATTAGAATTGGGCTTTAAGGTTTTGGGCTGATGAATAGTACTTTTCGAATGGGGCCGGGCTGAGAAATAGTAAGGGCCCGTTTAGTGTATAATTAGTGTTAAGTAGGTTTAGTGAATTTTAGTATTTCGTTAAACATGTCGAGAACTCGTTTCGTCATTTGGTGAATTTTGCGATATCGTAATCATGACCATTTAATATAATAGGAAAAATTTCAAATTTTTCTGTAAAAATGGTGATTAGAATAATGACAGAGATTAATATATAATTAACCGTTGTTAATTATATGGATTTTTGCAGTTCTCTACAGTACCCACTCGTCACCCTGAATTTCATCCCGAAATTCAAGTTTAATGTGTTTACTTGAGTAGAGAATTATGAACAGAGAGTTGTTGAGAGATTTTATTCCAAAAATCAAGGAAACGTGATTCAGTTAGATTTATCTGTACTAGATAAAATAACTGATGTATCTAAGGGCTGTGAATATTGAAAATAATGATCATGAATAGTAAAATAACGGCTAGTGAACAGTATTCTAACGGTCGGGAATAGTGATTCCAACAGCCGTGAATAGTGCACTAACGGCTATATTTTAGCCTAAGTGTTCCTTTGGTAAGTTTTATAATTTTTTATTTTTGTTTTTGTTTGCGTTTTAGAATTATATGTGGTTCTTATATACTATAATATGTGTTTCTTATATAGTATTTAATATGATTAATCTTTTTCAGATGTTATTTAAGTTTATATATATATTTTTTAATTATGTTTTAGTTTGCGTATCAGAAGTATATGTGTTTCTTATATAATATTTAAAGAAATATATGTGTTTCTCACATAGTATTTAATATGATTTATCCTTTTCAGATGTTATTGGTTAGTTAGTCGAGAAGAACAACATCACGATTATTGATCCAGATGATAAACCTAAACATTTTTTAGAGTTCAAGCTTTAAGATCTTAGGTGATTTACAATGTTTATCGTTTTTGAAAATATTGATAATGTTATTAAGTGCATACTTTGGAATGACCTAGGTTTTGTCAATAATGTTATATCCTTTTGTTCAGTGGTGTAAGAGTTCCATCTACACTTTGGAATGACCTGGCTGTTACACTTCATGAGTTTATCAAGGATGCATGCCACATCAAAATATCCTATAATAATGCTTATAGTTATGGCAAATAAAACATGTGGACTGTAAGTAACTTGGTTGTTAATGTTTGTTCATCGAGATATAAGCAAGCCAACTATAATTTTGAATTACATGCAGGTGCGTCGCAAGTTTCTAATTGCTTTGCTGGCAAGAAAATGGTGATAAATGAGGAATCAAACCCACATATTAAAGAATTCAAAAAAAAAATAATCTTGTGCATTAATATACTTATTTGTATGATTTTATAAGTTTGATAAAACAATTATGCTAAGAGTTTGTGTTTTTAAAATAGATTGCTAAGTTCTGATTTTGATTGCTACAACTTGTAACACCCCCAAAATTTGGTACAGCGGAAGACTATTCAAGCTTTCGAGATGCTACAGGATTAATATGCATCACAAGTCATAAAGAACGAGATAATGTAAACACAATTTAAAATTGGACCATCCATGGTTTTTAAAGTTTACATTCATCTCATATCCAAAGTAAGGCCCAAAAACACAAGTTTAAACGTAGGTCCACAATATAATCTCAGAGTTTAGAGTCGATCCTTTAACCAAAACGCCTTGCCAAGCCTTCCAAACAAGCATTTCCAAGCATCACTTAATTACCTGAGAAAACATGCTAAAAGTCAGCTTTCGCTGGTGAGATCATAGGTTTATATTCATAATTCAATCAAGTAAACACATACACAAAACGCTTGCTAGCTAATGCAAACTCCTATAGGTGCACACTATAGTCCAACCACATAATCCTCAAACAAACCATTCTATTCATCTAACCATATCTAATCCACACGCGATAACAAGATTCACTATGCGGCTAGGGTTGATGTAACTTCCAATATCATCTAACCATATTTAGTCCACACGCGATAACAAGATTCACTATGCGGCTAAGGTTGATGTAACTTCTAATATCATCTAACCATATTTAGTCCACACGCGATAACAAGATTCACTATGTGGCTAAGGTTGATGTAATCTACCTAGTTCCATAAGCATAGCAAGTTTTAAATAAAAGCGATAAAAGTCCACATAAAATAATTTTGCACGTTTCTCACCCCAAGTATTGAAAACGAAGTTCAAGAGTAAAAGTGGGGCTATGACTCACCTCAGGTCCAGTATACAGCACAAATATCAACAGAAGCATAGAAAGTATCGACTATCTGGCAACGGCGACTACTGACTCGGCACTACCTAATAATATCAACTCGCTTTAGAACAAATCTCAAATCAAAAATTCCCAAATCCCGAACATATTCCATTCCGTTTTCCGAAAACTCTTTCTCAAATCTGTTTTAGTGTTTGGTATCCGTGTGTGTGTGATGTGTCGACTCAACAAGATCCATATAAACTCACGCTTTAAAGACTCCAATCAAACAAACCATACAATCTACGTGACAAGTTTTATAATTTTATAAGTCTTCTAAATAGATTGTCGAAACTTATCGGGTCATCAACTCAATAAACTTAACAATGTATTCGTCTTACTTATCATTCCAAAACTATACCACGACCTAAGGTGTCGTAGGATATGTTATCCATTATTAGATCCTTCCAACATACTTAACGAGCTCTTATTAGATTCGTAAATCAAATAAGTTCGTTATCTATGTAAGTTAGATATTTTAATGTCAAATATCCGTGACTAGCAAATAAATTGCACAATAATTATCTTTTATGGCACTTTTTGTTTTGCGTGCCCTCGAAACATTTAGTAACTCATTTATTACCAACTTTCCCTTTTAACTCTTTGTTACTTGTTTGCAAAGAAAATCGAACAACTAAGTATAATTGTTATCTATTTTCTCTATATGAAAACCATATTATTATTATTGATTGTTTACGTTTTAATCTATTGTTATGTCCAAACTTGAGTTACTATTTGTTTCCAGTCACAAGCCCGAGTCATGACCTCTCGGCTTATTTATCAATCCAAGTCCAAAAATCTAAATATAGGTTCATGTTACGGCAGTGTCGGAGTCAACCAAGGCTAGAAAGTCAATATTAACTCCGACTTCGCACAAATCTCACAATGACTAATCAACAACAACTCCAAACAACCTCAATGATAACACTTCTCGGTCGGCTAATCCTAATGACTCGAGACCTCTAATTCAACTTCCAATAATTCTTAATTTCGCCAAAAACAACCAAACCACAACTACAACAATCCCTTGCCGAGACCATAAGGGTCTCGGCCTAGCCTTCCCCGTCAACTGCAGATAACCAAACATACCTCAAATGGGTCCTCAACCTCTTGACAATCCCAACAAAACTATCACCATCCACAATCCAAATCCACCATCAGAATCTTAATCCACGGCTAAAACCAAAATTGGTACCCAAAAAGAAATAAATCCGAATTCCAAACATAATTAAACAACAACAAATCAGGAACAACAGTAACCAAGTATATCACTATACCGTGAGCTTATGCTCACGGTCACATAACTCGACACACAACACGAGACACAACACAAATCGGATACCAAACTTATTTATAGCCACGTTTGTATTAATAAACATCATTTTTCCACAAGTTCTTAGCACGAAAACCCAAAACCCATTAGAATCGAACCGTGGCTCACGGATTAAACTCACACCGAGACACACACGCGCGTGTTTCGGTGTTAATCACCTTTTTGACCTCGAGAATACATGGATCTATCACAAAGAACAAAGATGGTGGTGATTTGAGATGACTATACGCGTGCCTTATATGGGCGTGAAGAGGATGAAATAAGGAATAATATGGTGGTGGCAGTGAGTGATGGAGAACGACGGTGGGGGCTGTGGTGGCCGGCCAAAGGGTAGCGGCTAGGGTTTGTAATTAGAGAGAAGAGAGAGATGAAAGAGATGATAAGATTGTGGGTGTGTTTTGTCTATTTTTACAAATGACTACGAGGACCATTTATTCCTTTTACTCTAAAAAAAATAAAACCAAGTAATAATATTTAGGGGGAATGGCTGGTTTTAGATCAAGGGACCATTCATGTTTTTTTAAAAGTTTCCCGACACTCACTTCCCGAACTCATTTTTATCCTCATAAGTTCTCAACACGCTTTTACATACTCTTCATTATTTTTAAATATGTTTTCCACGAAAAGTGACTATAAATACATCTCCGTTCATTTTCGAGTAACAAATATATATTTTTCACATATTATTAGGTTTCCTAGTGCCAAAATCAAACTAGTGCCTAACTTAATGTCACACAAAAGATTCAACGATATGACATTCCACATAAATAATCAACGATACCATTCAAATTCAACATAATAAATCACCCATTCTCATAATTTCCGAAAAACCATTCCAATAAAATTATCGATTCATTTTACTTATATATATCAGCAGTTTAAATTGGGTTCTCAAATTTACCGGTTGTCACATCCTCCCAGCCTCAGAAGAAACCCGTCCCGGGTTTCACTTAAAGTCACACATCACGATCGAATAGAGACAAAAATAGATTCACTGAACTTCATCCTCACATTCACAACGTGAGTGGAGGGCTATCTCAGAATTTTCAACAAGCTCAAAGATACGATATGACTTGGCTTAGATCACCAGATTTTTCACAAATAGGATTTCAACAAGCTCCTCAAAGGAGTTTGATGTTCATCATTATGAAACAGAAAGTTCCAAGATTCGTAGTGGCAATCTTTGCCGAAAGCATTCTTCCAAAATATTCATCAAGAGTCTTGTGGACTTTGCCAAGTCCCGATACAAGAACGAGTATCGCAAGTTTAAATTCTAATGAGAATTCTTAAGCGAAACAGAATAGCAAGAATTAAATTTCTCACGTTTATGAAACGTATTCCACCATCTCTAGGTTATACCTTAATCATCCTCTTGCTCAACTTTTCGGATCTTAATATTCATTTCGGTGATCTCACGAATGAAAATCAATATAGCAAACTTGCTGTCTCCAATCCCAACTCGGCGAGAGTTAGCTCGGCACATACGACCATAAAGAATTTCAAACGACATGATCTTAATGTCGGGCGGCTTTTCATTAACTCTAGAAAGTTTGGGAGAGAGGCGGATATCTCTCCCAGCCTCTTCTCAAAGTTACAACATTAGCTTGAAGCTTAATCCTCGACGTATGAACGGTTCTCTTACTTTGACCATAAGTTTTGAGGATGTTATGTAATATTCCTATTACGACTCGTCTCCAAGGTCATTTGTAGAGATTTCCAGAAACTCAGCATAAACGACAGCTTTAACAAGACGTGATAAAAATCGGCACTCTATGCCTGGAAGTCAACCTCTCTTAAGAACAAGGATCAATCTCGTCCTTACTATTACTTTGTCCATAACGCAAAGATAACTAGATTCGATAAGGTGATCATAATTTCCCAGATGGTATTACAACCTCTATCTGTTCTGGGAAATTTGATGACAATTATATAGTGGTTTTCTTCCACTCATGACTCGAAATCTGAATTGTTACAAGACGTAACGGTCTCTAGTGTTTGACGTTTGTTTCTCGACACTTTTAGTATTCGTTGACATGTATTGCAACGTCAACCTCCATGCTCGGTCATCAATATTGCTACTTCTGATCTCAATACATCTTATCTGATTCGGAATGACTAGAGTATCCTGATTCGTGCTCTCGTGCACTAGCCAACCTTGGATACTCCGTGAGGAGGTATCCAGCCTTTATCCTTAAAGGATAAGGTTCCATCTGAACAGTCTACGTATCCGTTCCTGCTCTCCAACCTACCAAAAAGGTTCCCATAGCTGTCAATTCTTCTCTTTTTACAATCTCCGTGTGTAAATCAAAGGCAACTATTAGGTAGCCTATTTCGATGGAATAAGCTTTCCCCGTCTTTGAGCAAAATCACCAAAACCTTAAACTAAGTAACAACTTGATTTTAGCCTAATCTCGCAACTCATCAAACAAGAACTATCACGGGATTAGGCCGTGTATCAAGTTGTTGATAAAGAAGAATTTAACGTCGTCAGTGATTTGGCTCAATTTAGGAATTGCTCAAAACAAATGAATAGGTACCTACGGCTAAAAGTCAGTGTTCACCAAGCGGTTTTAATGTGCATACATACTGCTCGACTAAGAGCGTCGGCAATAACGTCTTTTTTTCCCAGAAAATAGAAAATTTGCAGTCGTAATCACCAGGCAGTTCTATTTAGCGAGTCTACCTTAACGGTTCGCTCTTTCTGATCTAGAACATATCGCAACCCATATGGTTAGTATATATTACACACTTCGAGCGCTACAAGTGTTGTTTTCCCCGGATTCTGAGTGTAATACAACTGCATCCGGTATTAACTCAGGAGTGGTGTAGCTCTTCTCGCATGTCTCGAATTGACGAGAGGCGTGAGCTACTTTCTTCTTCATTCATATCGAAACATTTTAGAAATCTTCATACAAAACATCAAAATCTGTAACAGCATTTACGCTTTTCTCTGAAGCAGCTAGGATAGGTGTTCTTCACCGTTCCCTCCTTGGAAGTTATCCTGCTTCCTCTCCATTCGCATCAAGACATTCCTCAACTCTTTATACGAAACATCAAGACTTTGCAACCACATCTGCACTTCCCTCTGAATAGTAAGAACAGGTGTACTACACCATTTTCTCTTTGGAAGTTATCATGCTTCCTTTCTGCTTTCCACTTAATTACTCTTCAACTCTACTAGATCCAGTCTAAGGTTTTGCTATCTCGGGAGACTTTCGTTAGCTCTCTGAAATCTCCCAGCAATTCCTGATTATTGACGTCTCTCATTCAAACTGGTAGGGGAATTCTCCACCCTTGATCGACCAACTCTCGATGAGATCCACGAAAATAAAATTTACGTGATCAAGAGATATCTCACAGTTGAGGCGAATCCATACTCACGGAGTTCCGCATTACAACTATTTCTTTCTTTAGCTGTTACGATGTCACACTCTAGTGTCCTCCGTGTTTCTCTATACGCGTTTCTCAGTGGTTTTAGGATATCTGGGGTTGAACACTATCGCAACCCATCCTATTAGAGTTCACATCAGCGATTCCTGGAGATGGCTGGGCGATGGCTGACCCACAGACAGACTTTAGGGCTACAATAGCCACAACAAGTATGAACGTAGTCTTCGGGATTTCTCTCTTCCCAATCCATCGCTGGTTGGCGGTATTCAAGTCGCAGNCGGAGTTCCGCATTACAACTATTTCTTTCTTTAGCTGTTACGATGTCACACTCTAGTGTCCTCCGTGTTTCTCTATACGCGTTTCTCAGTGGTTTTAGGATATCTGGGGTTGAACACTATCGCAACCCATCCTATTAGAGTTCACATCAGCGATTCCTGGAGATGGCTGGGCGATGGCTGACCCACAGACAGACTTTAGGGCTACAATAGCCACAACAAGTATGAACGTAGTCTTCGGGATTTCTCTCTTCCCAATCCATCGCTGGTTGGCGGTATTCAAGTCGCAGGTCGTTCCTTTGTCATTTCGTTCTGTAACACCCCCAAAATTTGGTACAACGGAAGACTCATCAAGCTTTCGAGGTGTTACGGGGATTGGTATCCAACACAAGTCATAAAAGAACGAGATAAAGTAAACATGAGTAAAAACACAACCAAACGGGGTTTTAAAGTTTACATTCATCCCAAAATCATCCAAAGTAAGGCCCAAAAGAAATAAAAGTAGGTCCACAAATACATATCAAAGTTTTAGAAAAATAGATCCTTAGACCGCATAGCCATGCCAAACCTCCAATCCAAGCATCCAAAATCATCGCTTAATTACCTGAGAAAACGTGCTAAAAGTCAGCTTTCGCTGGTGAGATCATAGGTTTATATTCATAATCAAATCAAGTGGACATATACGTAAAACGCTTGCTAGCTAGACTAGGCCTTGCAGATAACCTCCGCATATCAAAACCCTATAAGGGCACCCTATAGACAACAAAGTCCCATAGGGCCTATAGGTAACCAAATCTCCAAGCCCTATAGACAACAAAGTCCCATAGGGCCTATAGGTAACCAATTCTCACAGAGTAACTAGACAACAAAGTCCCATAGGGCCTATAGGTAACCAATTCTCACAGAGTAACCTCTATATATCAAAACCCTATAGGGGCACCCTATAGATAATAAAGTCCCATAGGGCCTATAGGTAGCCAAATCTCACGAATAACCTCTATATATCAAAGTCCTATAGGTGCACGCTATAGTCCTATAAACCCTAGTTCTATAGCATAGCAAGTTTCAAATAAAAGGCGATAAAAGTCAACATAAAACATTTTTGCACGTTTCTCACCCCAAGTATTGAAAACAAAGTTCAAGAGTAAAAGTGGGGCTATGACTCACCTCAAGTCCAGATATCAGCACAAAGAAGTCGGTAGTGGTGAGATGTATCACAACTCAAAAGACAGCAACTACGGACTCGACACTTCCTAACAATATAAACTCGTTTTAGGATTATTTCCTCAAAATCAAATATTCCCAATCCCGAATGTATTCCTTTTTACTTTCCAAAAATCCATTTCTCTTGTTATTCTCATATTAGTTTGGTGTTTGGTATCCATGCGGGTGGAGGGTCGACACAACTCAACCAAGAAATCACAACCATAAGATATAATAGTAACAACCTACGGGTCTAATGTTAGTCCAATATATCATTTAAATAAATCATCGAAGTTTATCAAATCCGTCGACTTGATAACCCTCCATAATTTATTTACCTAATATATTCTTCCAAGATTATACCCAAAACCTAAATCACATAACACATAGAGTTCTACATGGTAAGTTTTTGAGTTTATTAGTGTCACAATTCTCAATTTCAAGTCATTTTCCCTAGTCTCAACATTTTTCCATTCACAGATTACAATTCATCATTTCACGTAAACTAAGTTTACAGACATTCATTTGACGAAACCGGGCAGGTTAAGTCACATTATCATGAGACATCATTCATTATACATTTCATAGACTAGGGTTAGTATACATTTCATCACAACATCATTTGCATTCTATTCCACTTGTAGAATATATATTTTCAAGTTACATTTATTTATTTATCTTCAAATAAATAATAACATATGATTATAGTTTTTAATCAATACACCAAACAAATTCCACTAGAGCATTAATATCTTTATATATTAGTTATATTTCCACTAAGGTTTATTAAACTATATATTTTATATTTTGGTAAGTTACCAAATATTAAACCATTACTTGTAATTATATATAACAAAAATTGTACCAACAAAGTAATAACTATCAAAACACCCAATGTTTACAAAAATTATATTTTTATAATTTTTACAACTTTGTTATATCCTGTCTTGTCCCGTTGGAATTTATTTTTAACTAACCCGGTACCCGATAACGATAAAATTACAAAACTATACACTAAACGGTACCCCGTAAAATAAATTAGTGTACAAAAATTACACCACACTAACCACAAGGCTAGGTGGCCGGCTCTAAGTGACCAAGGGACACTTGTGTTGCTCTAATTTTACACATCATTTTTACACATACATGCAAGGTGTAAATTAGATCAAGTAGAAAAAGTTTCTTTCTCTCTTCTCTTGTCCTTGTACTCGTTCCAAATCCAACACCAAGGGAAGACCAAAATTTTTCAAAGACAATCTCATTTACAAGAACTAGTCATAATCTATTACAAGGTTTTGAAATATAAACCTATAGATTAGTAGGGTTTTATCCTTAAAAATTTCCTAACCATTCAAGTAAGTCTATCATTTTCTTTTCACAAATTTTACCAAATTTCTTGCAAGGTTCATGTATTTTTATAGTATATGTACATGCATGTAAAAATCTATACCACTACATTTATATTCTATATCATTTTTATCTTTAAAATGAATAACAAGTGAACCTATGGAGAAATGATTGAAAAACAATGTTAGGGAACCCATGTCACCCTAGGAAGGTGCATGGTAGATTAAGGGATGAGTTGATGTTGTTGGTGATGGACTTGGACAAGAGTAAACTAGGAAAAACTATTTTTAACACTATATATTTTGCTACTGTCCTTATTTTCCAAACATGGTAAACTCAGTAGGTTTTGGCTAATATTGGACCCAAGAATTAGAAAATACATTCAAAGACGAAAACATGGCCGTTTGACTCACTAAAAACGGACTTACGACGAAAAAGATATGCCAAAAATGAGTTACACTAACTATATATATTTTTCAGAAAAATATAGTGCTGATGCACGAATTTTATGGACCAAAAACGAGCCTTAGACCTTGTTAAAACATACCAAACTGTTGAAAATATGCTAGTATATTTTCTCACCATTTCGGGGATATAAAGAACACAAGAAACGGCCTTATACCGAATTAGTTACGAATTTTCAAAGATAATAGTTCACTAAAATTTCTAACAACACTTTTACTTAAAAAATATTCTAAGTCTACCCAGAAAACTTGCAAACACCAATGTTTGAAGCCATTTTCCCGTCAATTGACTCAGTTCTGGAATTGGGACTCCAAGGAACAAAAGTTAGTACTCCTGGAGTACTTTTCAAATCACTTGGCCTTATGTCATATGGACTTATAACCTGTAAACTATGACCTTTCAAATATTCCTAAAAACTGCCCAGAAATGACAGTTTTGGCCTAAACACCTCACTTCACGACTGTTTATTTCATAATCTATGCACATAAGGAAAAAATGTCAGTGTTAGAACTTTTAGATAATGTAACAAGCTTTCCAGAACCATTGAGTTTGCTTTCTAATTCTCAGTATAACCACTATTTTCAATAGTTTTCAGGGCGACCTTTTGGACGTGTTTCATAAATTGAAAGTATTTG
>LBNU01028467.1:147472-183594 GCA_014162995.1 Artemisia annua
ACATTATACTTGAGGTTACCGCATAACATTCAGTTTTATAAACCTATGATCTCTCACCAACATTATTGTTGACCGTTTTTAGCAATGTATTTTCAGGTAATTAAGACATCTCATGTTGGCATGCATTTTGGACCTACATGGAGTCGCGGAGTCGACGCGTCTCACCTTTCATTTCATGCACTTATGTAATGTTTGATCATGTTGAACTTGTTTTCATGAACTTGCAACACCATTTTGGGACCTATTTTGTAAACTCTGAATGTTTTAATGATCAAACGATGTATTTTCAAAACGACACTTTAGGTCGTTCAATATAATCTTGTATGAGATGCCGTGTTCGTTACACCCAGGTATTCCATTCCGCTGCCATATAATAGGTATTTTCAGGGTGTGACAATTAAGTTATTATTCCCAAACTCCTACCACGACCTAAGGCGTCGTAGGATATAATATCTGATAATAACCCCTTCGATATAACTAAATAGGTCTTATTTAATCCGTCGACTAAACGAGTTAAATAGTTATATAGATTGGGTGTATAGACGTTAAATATCCGTGACTAGCACCAATAGTCAACAAGAAATAGAATGGTCGAACTTGGATTTAAGTGCCCTCAAATATCTTATAACTCGCAAGGTCTCGTTTTACTTCCAAACACTCGTTATAATTCGTAAAACAATTCCTCTTCAACTTGATCATTTCATTTATACGATAAAAGTATAATAAGGTTTCCGACGATATTATACTAAGTTAATAGTCTAATATTTGTCGCTAACGTTATCATTTTGTTCTCGTGATTTCTTATTTATAATATACACATCCATACATATATATATATACCCATGTTTACACGTTTATATATATATAAAACGCTTGCTAGCTAGACTAGGCCTTACGGGTAATTTCCGTGCATCAAAGCCCTATAGCGGCACCCTAAAACTCATAGGGCCTATAGGTAACCAATCCTCACAAATAACTTCCGCATATCACAAATAACCATTATATATATATTAAGTCCTATAGGTGATCACGCTATGGCTGTTTCATTTAACCTTATCAAGTCCACATGCGATGGTTCACTATGTGACTAGGGTTGATGTAATTCATCTAACCAAGACTAGTCCACACGCGATGGTTCACTATGTGACTAAGGTTGATGCAATATCCTAGTTCCATAAGCATAGCAAGTGTAGAGATAATAAAAGCGATAATAGTCCACATAAAACAAATTTTGCACGTTTCTCACCCCAAGTATTGAAAACAAAGTTCAAGAGTAAAAGTGGGGCTATGACTCACCTCAAGTCCAGATATCAGCACAAAGAAGTCGGTAGTGGTAAGACGTATCACAACTCAAAAGACAGCAACTACGGACTCGGCACTTCCTAACAATATAAACTCGTTTCAGGATTATTTCCTCAAAAGTCAAATATTCCCGATCCCGAACGTATTCCTTTTTACTTTCCAAAAATCCATTTCCCTTATTATACTCATATTAGTTTGCTGGTTGGTATCCATGTGGGTGGAGGGTCGACACAACTCAATCAAGAGATCACAACCAAAAGATATAATAATAGCAACCTACGGGTCTAATATTAGTCCAATATATCATTTAAATAAATCATCGAAATTTATCAAATCCGTTGACTTGACAATCTCTCCATAATTTATTCACCTAATATATTCTTCCAAGGTTATACCCGAAACTTAAATCACATAACACATAGAGTTCTACATGGTAAGTTTTTGAGTTTAATAAGCGATATAAATAGGTTCCCGAAATCTATCGAATTCGTCAATTCGATAAACTTCACAAAAATATTTATTAACTTATTATTCCCAAACTCCCACCACGACCTAAGGCGTCGTAGGATATAATATCCGATAATAACCCCTTCGATATAACTAAATAAGCCGCATTTAATCCGTCGACTAAACAAGTTAAATAGTTATATAGATTGGGTGTATTGACGTCACATATCCGTGATTAGCACCAATAATCAACAAGAGATAAAATGGTCGAACTTGGATTCAAGTGCCCTCAATATCTTATAACTCGCAAGGTCTCGTTTTATTTCCAAACACTCGTTATAATTCGTAAAAGTAACGAGAGGAGGCACCCCATGCTTATCCTTTTTATTTTATTATCTAATAAGTAACGAGAGGAGGGCGACCTTCTCCAATCTTGTGTTTGCTTGGTTGTTTATGTTTGTGCAGGATTTCTCCAATTCATGATGACTCTCGTGCTCGTGGATCGTCTCATCTCCACTCGAGTCCCATGTCTTGCTGCTGGAATGGAAATCCTATATCCAAATCTTATCGACTAATGGTATCTTTGGCATACTTAATAAACGGCCTTAGATTTACTATTAGGATTACCCTTACCTTGAAAACATTGAGGACAATGTTTATCTTTAGTCTGGGGGGGTGAATCTTCGATTTGATTGACCTAGCACTTTCACCATTGCCGTTTACTTACGCAACCCCTTTTTCCTCAAAAAAAAAAAAAAAAAAAAAAAAAAAAAAAAAAAATTGAAAAATTTTGAAAATTTTCAAAGCAAAAAGCACAAAAAATGAGAAAAATATAAAATTATGCAAAAATAGAATAAAAGTTTTGACACCGAGTTTGACTTTCCTACTAGGTAAGAGTAAGAATAAAAATTTTGACTTGATCCGGGCGTGTTGAGCCCTAGCTTGTTCCCTTAACCAATGATGATCGCAAAAGCTTTTGCTAGTTTTGTACACAAGGAGCTACTCTTTTGTCGGCTCCCGTACTTTACTTTATACATGCGTGGCTTGATTATCGGCTAAGCATTCGCGGATCTCATTATTTGAGATTTTAAATTTGCGGAGAACGTGAAATGATAGAGTTTCTTTAGAAGATAGATGCTAAGCATAGAGTAGTTGGATCTCTTTAAAGCTCATCGTAGGTACTCATGTCTTTTTGTTCCCACAAAATTGCTTCACCCCATATATGTGCAAAATAATTAAGGATGTTAGGTTTAGCCGATGAGTAGTTCTTTTTCTTCTTAAGAGAATCATTGCTTGGGAAATTGGGTACACATCATGGATACACGTCAATTGAGTTGTATTGTATATCGTTGAATAAGCGTAGTACGCATGAGGTTTCGGAGCTACCCAAAAGCCCGTTGTTATGTATGAGCTAAGGTGCTTTAAGACTTCGGATTGAGATCGGACCTTGGATCCTAGATTCCAACCCTAGCAGTTGGCGGTAGGTCTTGGACTGAAACCGTGAAGGTTCGGGGTCGAGAAGTTACTAAGGCAAGAAAAAGAAAAAAAAAAAGTGAAAAAAAGTATCAAGAAAAGAAAAAGTAAAAGAAAAGAAAAATGAGAAAAGGAAAAGAAAAGAAAGAATAAGGATGTATGTTGAAGATTTATGGATTATTAGTTCTAGTGTTAAGACTAAAGTTGGTCGCGCGTGAGGTGCATGTTACGATCCTAGATCGGACGCATGAGGTGCACGTGAAATGTACTTGCCAACTTATGTCTATTTTTGATGTATTCCAAAGTCTTTGTATGTATCCAATATCCTTGATGTGGACCACATTTCTCTTGCAAACCTTCTTAAGAGAAGATCGATAACTACTTAGCGTATGAATTTGGTATCTTTATCGGACTAAAAACTATGAAACGAGATGCTTATGAAGAAATTCATTTCTCTCACAAAAGTAAAATAATGAGTTACAAGAATAGGAAAATGGGAGCAAGAGGTACACGAGTAACTTCCATGAGTAGCGTTGGCATCTAACTTGTAATTAAACAATGATCCGTTTTTACGCTTAGTTTGGGAGCTTGTGAAAAATCAGGGACGATGAATTTTATCCAATCGGTCACTTTTCTATGAATCGTGTTCTTACTCTATGACCCTTAATTGTTATTGAAAGATAATGAAAGTCAAGCACACCGTCATAAGCTAAAGTAGTATAATATGAGTACATGGAATAAAATGGAAACCCGGGGCGTTTTAGGGAATAAATGATTTCGTATCTCTTCTGAACGTTTTGCTACTTTTCAAAGTTAGTAAAGAGAGGTGTGAAATTATTTATCTTTAAGGTGTGACGTGATTACATTGCGTGAGGACACGCAATACCTTAGTCTGGGGGATTTTGATATGTGCTATTTTACACATACTTTTGACCTTAGTTTAAGTGTGTAAAAGACCAAAAACTAACGTGAAACGCCAAAGATATCTTGTTTTTGTGTTTGTGATCGTGCAGGGACGGATATTGCATAAATAGCACAAAAGTCAACCAAAAAGCCTAAAACGAGCACGAGATGTGGAAAAGTGTCTAAAAGCCGAGTCAAAGATGAAATTTACTCAAGTAAAGCCCGTGACGATGTTTTCATTACTTAAAGGCTCGTGAATATGAAAGAGATACTTAATCGAAGATTAAAGATGATTATTATGCATAAGCTTCCCAAACTCGAGCAAGTGGTCACTTTTATGTCATTAAAGACTTTTTGAAGACTCGTCATCATATTTCCTCAAGATTACAAGGACTTAAGCTTACTTTTTAGAAGACGTTTAATAGTTGTAACAAAGTTTTAAGTGTTCATATCATGAAATGTAAAGGTTCAAGGGCTTAAGATGCAATATTGTCTAAACTTGCTAAGCCTTGGCCTATAAATTAAGATCACCACCTCATTAAGAAGGTTGGTTAGTCTAGGTTAGTCTTAGGAGTAGTGTAGTTTTATTTCATGCTTTAGTGTAAGTTTTATCTTTAATTCAAGCTTATTTCATGTCTTATCTTTAGCTTATTTGAGTTCTTTACAAGCTTTCTTTTACAAGTCTTTAATCTTTACAAGCTTTTCTTTTAATCTTTTCTACAAGCTTTTATTATTTTCTTTGTCAAATTTGCATGTTTCTTGTTTCAAGTGATAAGATATACAAATAAGCTAGGCTTCCAAAAGAAACCGTGGCTTGTTTGCTTATTTTTGAGCTTATTTTAGTGTCTTTACATTTTATTTACCAAGTTTTTATAAGTCTTATTTATTTATTTTTATAAAATTTATGTCACGTTTAAATGTTTTAGAGTCCAGAATGTTTTGTAGTTAGGGTTTAATAGCGAGTTTAGTATTTAGGGTTTAATAGCGAGTTTGTGTCTTTTTTAGTCATAGCGAGTTTGGTTTCAAAATACATAGCGAGTTTAGTATTTGTTTATGTAGCGAGTTTGGTGTCTTTATAGGGTTAGCGAGTTTGGATTTTGTAGCCCTAGCGAGTATGGTTGGAACAAGTTAGCGAGTAGGGATGCACTCTTAGGGCTAGCGAGTTTGACCCCCAACCTAGGTATAGCGAGTTTAGTTTTGTAGCCCTAGCGAGTTTGGTGTTCTAAATATAGTAGCGAGTATGGTTTATGGCTCTAGCGAGTTTGGGATCTTACTTAGCGAGTATGGTTTTTTCTAGATAGCGAGTATGGGATTTAGACTAGATTAGCGAGTATGCTTTCATTTGGTCCTTTTCTTTTCTTGTTTAATTTTTGACAAGCCGAGCTAGGCTTTTATTTTCCCTCATCGTTTATCGAGTGAGGCTTTTATTTTCTTAAATCTAAACGTTATGCTGTCGAATTTTTCTTAAACCTTTTTAGTTACGTTTTCTTATATAAGTCTTCTGTCTTTTCATTTTTAGTTTTAAACTTTAACTACGTTTAATATTTTACAAGTCTTTAATTTTCTTTATCGCTTTAAATTTTAATATGAGTCGTGAGTAGTTTAAAACGTGTTTGCTTAGCGATTCGAGTTTGTGAGTTTAGTGAGAGCGTGAAACGTTTGTGATAAGTAATCGAAAGATTACTTAGACGTGTGAGTTAATTATTCGAAGACGAAATCTTTGAACGATTGATTCACTCGTCTTGAGTTGATATCTTTTCAAAAGATTAATCAACAACTAATCTCGAGAAAGGAGAATAACTCGTTGCAAACTTTTACCTCAAGCTTGATAAACTTATTCGCGTCGCTTTGCAAACACATTGTCTTTTAAATTCATTTACCGCTTTCATTTCTTATCGCTTTCATTTACCGCTTTCTTATCGCACTTTTATTACATGCAACTTTACTTGCTTTCTTATTTAATGTCGTTTTACCGCTTTCTTTTACTTTAATTTGTCGTTGTAGTGTAGACAAAACAAAACTTTCTTTTAAACCTTATTCACTACACATAGCTCACGGTCTTGAGTGACGAGATCCATATTCAACCCTCGTTGGGACAACGAACTCGTGGTTTGAGCTTGTACTTTGCTCCCGCGAACTTCACCAAGCAACAAGAGCATCACCACGAATAATAACATCAAGACATCAAGCCGCGTATGACCTCGGGTCGGTTTACCAAGCCAAACCCGAGTCAAGAGGCTCCTCTTGAGTCTCGGCTAATCCGCGAACCACAAGGGTCAAACCCGAGACCATGTAGGTCTCGGCTAGGCTCAATCCGAGCTCGACAAAACAACCAAACGGACCCTTAGGTCTCGGCTACACAAGAACAACAACCAAAACTATAATCCAACATCCTCAATCAACAACTAAGAATCCATAAGGACTAAATAATCCGAAAATGACACAAGCCGAGAGCATAGCTCTCGGTTATGCCTCGACCCAACAAGAAAAACAAAAACCCGGATACCAAACTCATCATTTAATCCATTTTTATCAAAAACCCATTTGAGTCTCACGTTTTTATCCATAAACCCGAAAGAAAACTCCATAACCCGTGACCCTAAGTCACGTTTATGCCAAAAACCGAGTCACAACTCGGTGTGACTCGCGCTTACCTTCGAAAACACAAGAAAAGAACTCGGATTACTCGAACAAACAAGAAAATATGGCGCGTTTGGTGATTAACGAGATCAAAACGCGAGTTTTAGGCGCGTGTTGTAGTAGATCTAGTAAAGAAAATGATGGGGAATCGTTTGGTGGTCGTCGTGTTGTTTGGAGGTCGGTGGTGGTGGTGTTTGTGGGTGGTAGCCGGCGGTGAACAAGAGGAAGAAGAAAGGGTGTGGTTGTGTTGTGTACAATATGAGGGTTAAGGGTTAGGGGAAGGGTTATTATACCCGAAATTTACCCATTGGTCCCTAAAGTCTCATGTTTCCAAAATGAACCACAATAACTTTTAAGTTTAGGTGAATATTACTAACCGGTTTTCCCGTAACATGATCATTTACTTTCAAAAATATTAAACGTCGCCGAAATATATTTTTATAAGCCACCAATAATTCCCAAATCACTTCCCGATTCATATAAAAGATAAAACGTTCATTTAACGTTTAAACGCGACCATTATTCAAAAGATTTAAACTCGTTAGGTTTTTCTAGTGCCGAAGTCAACGTAGTGCCTAATAGACGAGGTAAATAATATCCATAGTATATATCTCATATAAAAATCCACGATACGAATAAAATTCCAATAAGATTTCATAGAATCAAGTCACCAATTCAAAATAGACATATTCCAATGGAAATAAATTTCACATATTTCATATCGTTAGATTTTTAAAGTAATGCGGATTTTTAAAATAGCTCCCTAATTTGCCAGTTGTCACACTATAAATTATGCTTTGCTGCAAACACAATAACAAATACTGCAAACTTTACAAAGAGTAAGTCACCATAAAGCATAACCATCTAATATTTGTATGGTAACAAGATCAACAACACAAAAAACTAATACAATTTCAACACCGAGGCGGTTCAGGGGGGCGACCTTGTTCATGTAATCTTTCTTTAGCCGATAAAGTTAACACAAGTCATTATCAAAGCAAATCTATTCGCCCATTTACTAAGTCGTTCTCAACAATAAACATAAACCTTGTAACAGTAAACAAACAAACAATGAGAGAACACTCCCAAGCAACAAAAATCTTAATAAAGGTATACGTAACATTTTAAATTTCATAAACATGTTCATATTAACTCATCCTCTTCTTAATCTCAATCACTCAACTAGTTAAAAATAACTAATTCTACGTATGAAACTTGCTTATAGAGTGCAATTCAACAACCGGAAACGCTCATCAAGCTGCTTCAAATCAGTTTTAATTGAATGAACAGTTTTGTTGATTGATACCGCGAATTGAGAACATGCTACTTGCAGGATACATATACATATAAGTGTCGTTCATAGTTCATACCCACGATATTGACTTCCTCCACAGTCCGCTTTTCAGGCAATACATGAACAAATAATTCCCTATGGTGTATGTGTCTTTATTAATAAGTCCCCGTCTTTGTTCCAACGACCCAAAACCTTCATGTAGCCAGTAAGTGGTGGTTTTATATTGAACTGACAATGCTTTGCCCACTGTTTTTGCTTCAAGATCCACACTTCAATACTGTCATTGTAAAAATATGCATATCCAACTTCACCATGTAGATCAACCAATCGTTGTGAATTCTTCATTCCTCACGTCAAAGCATATGTTCTCCTCGAGATTTTGATTTTGGCTCATAATTGGGAGCTAACCAAATAACCAATACAAACATCCGTGAGCAAATATTGCATTGTCATAAATAGGATAAGCTGGGACTTTGGGTATCTCTCACCAGGAATGATCCATGCCCAAGACATGTACCATGGTGCATAAATCCTTACTAATAGTATCACTCTCTGAAAATTCTCTTCTCGAAAAAATGCACACCATCTTGAAATTAAAGTGTTAGTAGAAACGTCAAAACCAAGCCCACGTGAATCTTCACTCAGGTAGTATGGTCCACCCAACAGCCGCTGCATGGGTGGCAACTCGTAAAATTCTTTCCTAAGAGGATGACTCACAGCAAAAGAGGTGACATAGGGAATGTCTCCGTGTAGTGATAAGCAGAGCAGCCTATTGCAAGAACCTCGAACTAAGTATCTACGATACGTGGAGCACGATTCATACAACTCAGATTCCAAATACATACCCTTCTTCGCCTCCATGGTCAAATTACCTTCTTCAGATTTAATGATATCGAAACCTACGATGCATGATAGGTTTGAATCATACACGATAGGTGTCAGTTCCTCTACAGCTCGTTTACCATGAAAAATACCAAGGTAATCATCGTCAATGTACGCACACCACGGTTTAGATACACACCTAAAACGAGCCAAAGATTTGACAGGGAGTCTTGACAGGATATCAAGACACCCTAAAGAATTAGAAATCGCCACTAAATAATCAAGATTGCAGCCCATAGCCCATTGAGATTATTATGATTAGGTTCAGGTTTGAAATTGACTCAATTTTTAGAGTCGAGCTTGAGCTGAGCGACAGAGTAAAACTTTAAGTTGACCTCGAGTATCAAATTATGCGGCACGTTTAGTTTATGTGTATTATCAAGCTTGTGTTGTGTTTTTACATTTTAACTTGTGTACAAATAAATTTAAACTGACAGCANTCTCTCACCAGGAATGATCCATGCCCAAGACATGTACCATGGTGCATAAATCCTTACTAATAGTATCACTCTCTGAAAATTCTCTTCTCGAAAAAATGCACACCATCTTGAAATTAAAGTGTTAGTAGAAACGTCAAAACCAAGCCCACGTGAATCTTCACTCAGGTAGTATGGTCCACCCAACAGCCGCTGCATGGGTGGCAACTCGTAAAATTCTTTCCTAAGAGGATGACTCACAGCAAAAGAGGTGACATAGGGAATGTCTCCGTGTAGTGATAAGCAGAGCAGCCTATTGCAAGAACCTCGAACTAAGTATCTACGATACGTGGAGCACGATTCATACAACTCAGATTCCAAATACATACCCTTCTTCGCCTCCATGGTCAAATTACCTTCTTCAGATTTAATGATATCGAAACCTACGATGCATGATAGGTTTGAATCATACACGATAGGTGTCAGTTCCTCTACAGCTCGTTTACCATGAAAAATACCAAGGTAATCATCGTCAATGTACGCACACCACGGTTTAGATACACACCTAAAACGAGCCAAAGATTTGACAGGGAGTCTTGACAGGATATCAAGACACCCTAAAGAATTAGAAATCGCCACTAAATAATCAAGATTGCAGCCCATAGCCCATTGAGATTATTATGATTAGGTTCAGGTTTGAAATTGACTCAATTTTTAGAGTCGAGCTTGAGCTGAGCGACAGAGTAAAACTTTAAGTTGACCTCGAGTATCAAATTATGCGGCACGTTTAGTTTATGTGTATTATCAAGCTTGTGTTGTGTTTTTACATTTTAACTTGTGTACAAATAAATTTAAACTGACAGCACTGTCATGTATTCCAACCAAGTTAGAATCAAGCTTGAGAATAAAACTCAATCTATCTCGAGCTTTACAGTTCAGGCAAGTTGTAATTTGGACCTTCGGGAGATCTGGTTTTTTTTATTATTATTATTTTATTTATTTATTATTATTATTATTATTATTTTAATGTTTTAACTTTGGCTGTGTACTTGATAGTAATCACTAAGGGGGTGCTTTGGTAGGGGGGTTAAGGGAGTGGGGAATGGGTAAGGTATTCAATTAGGGCCCACCTCACTCATAATATTGTGCTTGGTATGTGAGTGCAAAGGGATTGATTACCCCGTAGTGGGTAATCAACCATTATAGAGTAAATTGGGGGGGTAAGGTATTGATTACCCACCTCGCTCATTCCTTTGCATTCCCTTTCCCTTTGCATTCCCTTTTCCCTTTCCCCACTTTGAACCAAGCGGGTCCTAAATCAATACAAGTTATTATCTTTAGTACGGAGTATATATCTTTAGATAATTTGAATAATGTGTTCAAGAAAGGTGAATAAGACTTCGGGTATTTTTAGTCGTCTGACCCAAACTTTTGGGTCTCGAATATGAGCTGCATTATAACACCACCACAAAAATAATATGTCTTACATTACTAATGGATCGAACAGCTTCACTTTCTTCAAATGTCGTTTACAGAAGCAACAAACACATAACAAGTACGATTTCTACATTAGGCTCCCGGGATTGAGAAACAGCTTGTGCGTGATATATAAATAAAGCCACTTAAATTTTTTTTTTTTGAACGGCATTATATAGAACTAGCAAGAAGCGAAAAGGGGACTTACAAAGACAAAGAGGTAGAGTTACAAGGATCGCTAAACCATTCTAACCAATTACAAGAGACTTTACTATAAAGCCACTTAAATTACGAGTTAGTTTAGGAGAGCAACAAATGTTTGGCAAAATTAGCTGTATGCTGTAAGCTGTAAACTGTAAGCTGGGTCATGTTTGGCAACAAGCGGTAAGGAAGCGTTTAGGAGCGACAAGCGGTAAGCGGTAAGCATTTAGATGAAAAGCTTGTTTGGCAACATCTCTAATAGCGGTTGAAACTATCCTAACCGCTCCAAAATGAAATGCTTCTTGAATGAGCTTTCCAAAATTGCTCCAAGCGTTTAGATACTGAAATTACATATATACCTCCATTTGTTTAATCATTTATTTTATTTTAATGTGTATATGACCTTTTTCGTAATTTTATACTTTATAATTNAGCTTGTTTGGCAACATCTCTAATAGCGGTTGAAACTATCCTAACCGCTCCAAAATGAAATGCTTCTTGAATGAGCTTTCCAAAATTGCTCCAAGCGTTTAGATACTGAAATTACATATATACCTCCATTTGTTTAATCATTTATTTTATTTTAATGTGTATATGACCTTTTTCGTAATTTTATACTTTATAATTACTGCTACAGCTACGTTACCAAACATGTTTTTTAAATAAACAACTACTGCTTACTGCTTACAGCTTACTGCTACTACCAACTACTGCTTACTGCTACGTGTCGCCAAACATAGCTGTAAGCTGTAAACTGTAAGCTGTAAGCTGTTAACTGCAAAGCTGTTAACATGAGCTACAAGCTGTATCATTTTTTCAATAAAAGTGTTTGGTAAGTTAGCTGTTAAATGTAATTATAAGATGTAAAATGACATAAAAGGACATATTTGTAATTATAAATAAATGTTTGGAGGGTATATCAGTAATTTAAAGTTTTAACAGCTCTAAGGAGTTTAAAAAGCTTCATGAATCAGCTTTTCATTTAGGAGCTATTTGTTTGACATAAAAGCTTGAAGTTAATGTATCCAAACAGAGCTTTTATTTTAGATGAGATTATTTTTGTCACAAAAAGCTAACAGCTCCCAAAAAAAAGCCCCTACCAAATATGTCCACCCATTTAGCGAGCTGTTGTTCTCAATCAGCGCATTAAAATTTTTATTTCATCAGTTAACATATAAAAGAAAGACTCGCAAGCAACAAAAAACTAGAAAAAAATAATAACAGCAGGTTCAATCTATTACGGTTAGATATTAACCAATCTAAATGACCAAAAGTAAAATATATCACTAATTATCTGTTAATAGAATGCAATTCAGTAACTTGAAAACACTAATCAATCTGAATCCAAATCAGTTTCAATTGAATTAGCAGTTTTGTTGATACCGCGAATTGAGAACATGCTACTAGCAGGGTACATATACATGTAAGTCTGTTGTAGTCCATATTCCTTGCCCATGAAATTAAGATCATCCAAAACCCCGCTTTTCAGCCTATACACAAACAAATAGTTCCTTCCAGCATATGACTTTATTAATATGTCTCCGTCATTGTTCCAACGACCTAAAATCCGTATGTAGCCATGAAGTGGTGGTTTTCTACTAAACTGACAGTGCTTCACCCATTCTTTTTGATTCAAGATCCAAACTTCAATACTGTCATTGTAAAAATAGGCATATCCAACTTCGCCGTGTAGATCAACCAATTGACAGTATACTGAATAATCAGACCTTCCTATTTTCTTGGGAGGACAAATCGTTGTGAACTCTTCATTCCTCACGTCAAAGCATATAATTTCTTCTCGGGATTTTGATTTTGGCTCACCACAGGGAGCTAACCAATACAAACATCCATGAGCAAATATTCCATTACCATAAATAGGATAAGGAGGGACTTGGGATATCTGTCGCCAAGAACTATCCATGCCCAAGACATGTACCATGGTACATAAATTCTTACCAGTAGTCTCACTCTTTGAAAGTTCTCTTCTCGGAAAACGCACACCATCTTGAAAGTGTTAGTAGAAACGTCAAAACCAAGCCCATGTGACTCTTCTACATCCAGGTAGTATAGTCCACCCAACAGCCGCTGCATGGGTGGCAACTTGTAAAATTCTTTCCTAAGAGGATGGATCACAGCTAAAGAGGTGATATGGAGAATGTCGTGTAGTGATAAATAGAGCAGCCCATTGCAAGAACCTCCAACCAAGTATCCACGATTCGTGGAACCTACTCCAACAATGTATTCACGATACTTGGAGCACGATGCTTTCAACTCAGACTCCAAAGACATAACCTTCTTGGCCTCCAAGGTGAATTTACCTTCTTCAGATTTAATGATATCGAAACCTACAATGCATGACAGGTTTGGATCATACATGAGAGGTGTCAGTTCCTCTACAGCTCGTTCACCATGAAGAATACCAAAGTAATCATCGTCAATGTACGCACACCAACGTTTAGATACACGCCTAAATCGAGCCAAAGATTTGACAGGGAGTCTTGACAGGATATCAAAAATGGTATCTGAAGCAAATTCAGCCATGTCTCTTGGATCGTATAATGATGATAACTTTTTTAATAATGTATTTTACCCTGAATAAGAATATATACGACACTAAATATAGGTACAAGTCTATATAGATCGCAAGAGATTTTATTTAATTGGTCCTATAAAAAGGGATATTCATTAAAAGGAAGTCTATCTTTTTGTATTTTGGAAATTATATGTGCCCAATTTAAATAAATACCCAATTTAAAGAAAAAAAAGAAATAAAGGACGCTTAAGTTATCACTTTTTTTTTTTTTTTTTTTTTGTAGCTTTTAAATTGTCTAAACCGATTTGCGTATAAACGAGAGAAGTTCATGATACAACATTACAACTACCACTACGTGAATCAATCTAAAAAAAATGAGTTTCGTTATATGTTTATTGGCCTTCTTCGTATACTTTGGTCTACAACTACCAATGACATATTACATCCTTTCGCGATATCCCTCGATAGGAAGCTTTTCATTGTTCCGATTGATGTACAATTAACACAATATAACAGACATAAGATATAAGTTCAGTAAGTAATAAACAAACACCGTCTTAGATAATAGTATATGTTAGTCATCCTCAATAATACATACTGTTTGAGGAATATAAGCTAGGTGACAAAATCCGTTAGGTTTTCATACGATAACACCGAGTTCTACCCCTATATACATACGATGGCAAAATGGAAACATACAAACCTTATGATCTTTTGCGCTTAAGGTTCTTGATATTCTTCAAAATGTAGCTAATAACTTCCTTTAATGTGGCTTTTCGATTTTCTTTGAAGTTCCAAAGCTCACTAACTACATATGATCCACTAGCATTGTGTTCATTAGTCTCGATTAATGCAGCAACCACTGCATCATGGATGCTAGTCCCCCATTCTGCCTTAAGATCTCTTAGCAATTCATCATCTTCTTTGATCACTTGCTACATCATGCACATGAATTCGTTCTTATAACAGGCATAAAGACTAATGATATTTAAATATTTCATCACAACATAAATATATTTCATCACGAAAGTATTATTAGATGATATAAATTCTGTAAATATGTTTTAACAAACTAAATATAAGAAAAATATGTGATTTCTAAGCATAACAGCCTCAAACTTTAAGCTATGTTTATGTATCAGATACATGCATGTACTTTAACAGTAACAACCTTTAGCCCACAAGATAGTTAATGCACAAAACCTATGCTTAGCAACACTTTTAAAAGAAATAAGAATACGAGGACAAAAGGTATGTCGGGTCAGCCCAAACAATACCAGAAATTACCCATTTAGACCAGTTACTGAAATTGACCATATTTATAGTAATGTATAATTTGACCTTGTTTATACTAAATCAGACAAAAAAAAAAAACAACCTAAATGACGAAGATAACCTTTTACATCTTTGACCAAAGAAAAGAAACACTTGGTTAGTTACAAAATCACCATTCAGCAGGCTTTTGATCTGATTTGGTGCAGACTGAATACAAAGTTGTATAGTTGGATGGCCTCCTTATAAAATATCCCCTATAATAATCGAAACTTTTGAATAATGCAATTTTTAAAACTGTATACATAAAAAAATGTGTTTTGGTAAGCTTTTAACATGTATGACCCATTTACTTTTTGGCCCACTATTTTGTAATCTACCCATTTGACCCACTAGAGATAAAACACCCAAAACGTAAAACTGAAATTTAAAAACCATACCTTAGGTTCATCATTAACTATAACAACTTTAAATGGATGCCATCCTGCATCTTTAAGCTTATCCTGCCACAAAGTACATAATTCAGAAGCCTTAATCTGAGCTTCCTCCTGACCAAACCTCATCTTGCAGGCATCATAGAAAACTTTCATATCTAATTCCCCCATCCTCCGAAGCCCAATATTAGGTCCATTCAGCATATCTTGCATACCCTAGATATAAAAGTAAACAGTTTAAGTCTTTATATGCATCTTATTAAAGTGATATCCACATTAAAGGTAACTAGANTCCCACTAAGGTTTTTGTTTTATTAGGAAAAAGATTATATGTACCCGATTTAAATAACTACCCGATTAAAAAAAGAAATAAATAAAGGACGCTAAAGTTATCACATTTTTTTTTTAGCCTTTTTATTGTCTAAACCGATTTGCGTATAAACGAGAGAAGTTCATGATACAACATTACAACTACCACTACGTGAATCAATCTAAAAAAAATGAGTTTCGTTATATGTTTATTGGCCTTCTTCGTATACTTTAGTCTACAACTACCAATGACATATTACATCCTTTCGCGATATCCCTCGATAGGAAGCTTTTCATTGTTCCGATTGATGTACAATTAACACAATATAACAGACATAAGATATAAGTTCAGTAAGTAATAAACAAACACCGTCTTAGATAATAGTATATGTTAGTCATCCTCAATAATACATACTGTTTGAGGAATATAAGCTAGGTGACAAAATCCGTTAGGTTTTCATACAATAACACCGAGTTCTACCCCTATATACATACGATGGCAAAATGGAAACATACAAACCTTATGATCTTTTGCGCTTAAGGTTCTTGATATTCTTCAAAATGTAGCTAATAACTTCCTTTAATGTGGCTTTTCGATTTTCTTTGAAGTTCCAAAGCTCACTAACTACATATGATCCACTAGCATTGTGTTCATTAGTCTCGATTAATGCAGCAACCACTGCATCATGGATGCTAGTCCCCCATTCTGCCTTAAGATCTCTTAGCAATTCATCATCTTCTTTGATCACTTGCTACATCATGCACATGAATTCGTTCTTATAACAGGCATAAAGACTAATGATATTTAAATATTTCATCACAACATAAATATATTTCATCACGAAAGTATTATTAGATGATATAAATTCTGTAAATATGTTTTAACAAACTAAATATAAGAAAAATATGTGATTTCTAAGCATAACAGCCTCAAACTTTAAGCTATGTTTATGTATCAGATACATGCATGTACTTTAACAGTAACAACCTTTAGCCCACAAGATAGTTAATGCACAAAACCTATGCTTAGCAACACTTTTAAAAGAAATAAGAATACGAGGACAAAAGGTATGTCGGGTCAGCCCAAACAATACCAGAAATTACCCATTTAGACCAGTTACTGAAATTGACCATATTTATAGTAATGTATAATTTGACCTTGTTTATACTAAATCAGACAAAAAAAAAAAACAACCTAAATGACGAAGATAACCTTTTACATCTTTGACCAAAGAAAAGAAACACTTGGTTAGTTACAAAATCACCATTCAGCAGGCTTTTGATCTGATTTGGTGCAGACTGAATACAAAGTTGTATAGTTGGATGGCCTCCTTATAAAATATCCCCTATAATAATCGAAACTTTTGAATAATGCAATTTTTAAAACTGTATACATAAAAAAATGTGTTTTGGTAAGCTTTTAACATGTATGACCCATTTACTTTTTGGCCCACTATTTTGTAATCTACCCATTTGACCCACTAGAGATAAAACACCCAAAACGTAAAACTGAAATTTAAAAACCATACCTTAGGTTCATCATTAACTATAACAACTTTAAATGGATGCCATCCTGCATCTTTAAGCTTATCCTGCCACAAAGTACATAATTCAGAAGCCTTAATCTGAGCTTCCTCCTGACCAAACCTCATCTTGCAGGCATCATAGAAAACTTTCATATCTAATTCCCCCATCCTCCGAAGCCCAATATTAGGTCCATTCAGCATATCTTGCATACCCTAGATATAAAAGTAAACAGTTTAAGTCTTTATATGCATCTTATTAAAGTGATATCCACATTAAAGGTAACTAGATGGGTTGTTTGGGTGAATTGAGTATGGGACAGCCTCATCCAGGTTCAGCCTGAAGCATATGATACAACCAAGCTCTTTATAAAATAAAAAAATAAAAATCTTTCAGTAGAACAATATTTGAACGTTCTATGCCTTGAAATAGATTGTGTGTGACTTTCAAACGGTTTGAGATAAAACACAGCCAAAAACAATATGGTCATATGTATGATTCAAAACTAAACCATATTAAATATTTGTCGAGGGTGAGAAACAATACGTTAATCAACTCTTTGCGAGCATTTTGTATCTCGGTATTCATTTCATGTTGTTTAACAGCAAGATCTCGATTCAAGTCATCCATGCTTTCCTTTTCCTCAATCTTTGCTTGCAATTCATCATCTAAGTTTTTTACTTGTTTTTGAACCGCTGCATCATCTCCCAAAGCCTGTAGCACCTGTAGCTGAACTTGCATTTCTTTAATTTCCATTTTCAATTTGTGCTCATAAGCTTGCTTTTCCTGTAACTCAAGGTACTTTCTCAATGCCTCCTCTTTTTCTCTCTGTAAGTCAGAATTTAGTCAGCACAACTTTGACGTCAAACATAGACGAGGAATGGACAGGCCTGATAATGAGTCAAACATGCAGACAAGAAGTACAGGTCGGATTTGGGTGAGGGTTGACTCAAAACAATTTTTTCTAGACAAATATCCTTTTGAAAAAGAACTACCGGTATAACAAAATTGATAGGCGAATGATGAATATTTACCACAGATAAAAGATTTTTTACATGTTTAAGATTAAGAAAAACTAAATGCTTTAGAATAGAGACGGAGATATGATATAGATTGTTGCATACAACAATCTAACTTTTTTATTATAGGATTAAATAGATTATATGCATTGGGAATATACTTTATGGGACTTTCGACCAATATTTCAAGGATATGATTACAATTATTAACATTTATATAATAACTTGGCTTTTTAACGAAATGATTTATGAGGTTTTATGCAATGAAAAGACGCTTTAATGACTTTATTCCAAATTTTGGAGCTATATTTTTAAATCTACTCATTTGACTTAAGAAAACACATACCCAAAAGAAAAAACAAAAACAAAAATTCGGGTTGGGACATGATTTCCAAACACTTTTTATTCAACAACTTAGGTGGTTTTATGCACTTAAAATACACATTGGTCTACTTACTTCACTCGTTTGACATAAGACATAACCCAAATTGACCATTTTAAGTATCAAAAACTTCCACCTTCAACTATAGCTGGCTATAGCTCAAATTCAGCAGGTTTACCTTTTGCCTTTCAAGTAACTGATAAACACTCTCATCAGATATTTTCTGCTCTATGGAAGCCATATTTAAAGATGTCTTTTGCGCGTGATTCTGCATTTGCAAAAAAGATATAACAAATTATTTGCAAGTTACCGAGAAACTAGAGCAAAAGCGGTGCATCCGCATTGTATAAAAGTTCTCAATGAAAAAAAAAGACAGTGAAAATAGAAAAGAAAACAATGGTTATGCATTTTGCAAGTTATTTTGCAAGGTGTGTTCTAAAGTCAAATTCTGATTACTTAGAATTTTGGGATAGACGCATGTGAAATTTGAGTATGATTCCACTAGATACAGAAGACATAAAAGATAACATGTGTTGATACCAATTTGGAAATAATTTCACCTTTCTTTTCTCTTCTTCTAATTTTTGCTTCTCACGTTCTGTCACGGCTTCCTTCTTATTGAGTTCTTTGCTCCTTGCATCTAACTCTTTACTCAGTTTCTCTAAATCCGCCTTCCGCTTATCTTGATCATCTAGTACCCTTTCAACATGCACTCGTGCATCATCCTGAATCTTTTTTCTCGCTGGATAGAGATAAATAGTTGCATATTAGCAGGACATCATACTTCCAAATGGATTTCCACGCAAACAGATGTAGTACTTAATTAGAATAATATGGGCCAATTTGGGTCCTGCTTTATCTCTAAAGGGTAAAACGGATTAAAGTCAGCCGAAAGGTATTCAAAATGCAAGAAAATATGAAAATGCTAAGATAACATGTACCCAGGTGACCCACCAACCAAGAGGTTGTGGGATGACTGAGATCCAGTCCCAATGTGGATAAATGGTGTATCAAAAAGGTGTATGTGTGTCTTTTAGTTCAAAGAAAAGAATAATTTTGATATCAAGTGGACAGCTAACCCTTGTCGCTCTTAGTTGCTTACAAGAGTGTAACCAAAATGCTACCCCCGGGTTGTACTCAGTAAAGTTTTTATCATCAAATTTTTCACAGCAGTAACTTTGAAAAATTAATGAATTTGGTTAAGAAAAGTGTTTGTGGTAGTTCTAATACCACATCATGAAAAATGGTATAGGAAATAACAAACCTTCAGTATAAGCTTGATGACCTCTTTCTATTTCCTTAAGCATCCTACTCATAAAGATCTGATTCTGATTGCACTTGATCTGCCAATTATCAATATTTTCATTCGTCAAGTCAAGCTCACTTGCTAACTCAACCACTTGTTTGTTTCTGGTTTTTACAATCTCTTTTTCAAGGTCAGAAACTGTTTTCAGCTCTGTTTTGGCGCGCAGATAGTCTCCTATTGGGCCTGGCAATTCAAAGTCAGTTGCACGAGCAAGCCAGGCATAAACACTCGAACCTGAAGAACTTTCAGAAGCACTCCATTCTGTCTTACTGTGATGAGCAGCTGCAAAGGCCTTTTCAAACGCACAAGCATCGTTAAAACCAATCCAATCACTGTTAAACCTAACCAAGGCATGTGCAGTTTGTCTCTGATCGTCCCTTACGATCTCAACTGATTCAGGCTTGTATTTTATGAATCTTTCCATCCAATATTCTGCATTTTCAACATCTTTCTCAGTGTCAGCCTCTTTCAGTATGTTGACCACAACCCCAGTCCAAGGCCAGCAAAACAGCTCAGTTTCTTTGGGTCTAGGAACTTCAGGTATCAGAGAAGCCACATTCAGCGGTTGGTCAGCTTCATTTGCTAGTTCATTTTCCAAGTACAACGCTAAAGCAAGATGGTTAGCCTTCTGCTTGGCACTTCTATTGGAAGAGCCTTTGCTCACTCCAGAAGCATGTTGATGCAAGTCTTTGTGTTTGAAATTTTGTTTTTTCTTACCGGCACAGAAAGGACACCTAAGAATGCCATTCGGATATTTGACCTTATAAGTTCCATTCCTAAGTTGCTCATACGGCTTATCTTTGTATTCAAATATCTCCGACTCACTTAACTCGGACTCTTCACCAGAGCTATATTCCATCTATCATTGATACAAACACAAAACACAACTCGTTAGGATCACACTAAAATATCACCGCGACATACAGATGGCATAGATAATGTTAATAAAAGAAGACACATCTAATGTATATATAGACTAGAACTGCATGAAAATGTAACGCACTTCCACGCTTTTGTCATTGCATGTACTAAACATCTATTCTACCATTCGATGTAAAACTTGTAACTTCTTGCCATTGAAGGTAAACACCATCACCGACACAACAGGTAACAATTAAGTTTCATATTTTTAGAAAGTTATGTTGCACAAATGGTAAGAACAGAACATAATGTTATCGGTAAATTATATGTCAGTTACACAAGTGATGACAAAAGAAACCTCTTTACAAGCGATGACAAAAATGTGATGTCCATCACATTCCCTACAAATTACTCTTTTAGCTTAATTTTTAGAAAGTCAAAAAACTAAACATCATAAACAGAGTACTATTGAAATTAATCAAATCTAACTAAAATATGTTTCCATAAGCTACACAGTATAACACAACACAGCCAAACAAAAACCCGTTTCTCTAGACCATTTCAAGTCGGTTCACTTAAACGCTCCTTTTGCAAAATTAACAGTATATGTTTGTTCTACAAGAGCGTTTCAGTAACATAGCTGAAACTGTAACTACTAAGTGTACGATGAGGTAAAGCTTATCATTAAACGCTCCTTTTGTTAACATTTCGAAACGGCATTATATTCTAAATGACAAACACTCAACACTCCAAAAATTTGTCGCCAAACACAACCTTAATCTAAAACAAATGTACTCAACGTGATTCTCCAACCCAATTCTCTTTAGTTACATTTGACTTCCGAAAGTAATTTTTCTTTCACCTGTTCTGAAACTAACATGGAGTACCATTGGACCACAAGCCCTGTGGTACTTCCAAAACTAACTATCCCATGATCACTTTTTCGAATAACAGGCGTTTTTTAGTGTTTAAATAATCACTTTAACACAAAATCGCACACAAACAATAAGCATACAATCTACGTACAACAAACAAATGAGACGACGCTAACCCACCAAACAACAACAATATGCACAAATATAAAAGCAGATTGATAAACCTAAATTAGAACAATTAGAAGAAGGATTATAGTCGATAACCGTCAAAATATACCAAAAATTAAGTTGTAAACCAAAATGTAAGATTTGGAAGCCAAATCGATTAATACGTTTTCAAAAATTACACATTTATATACAACGACGAAACTAGGGGTTTCCACGGTGTCGCAGTACCCAAAGGAATTTTGATTCATAATGCTAATTTTCGTAAATAATCCTAAATTATCTTAAATGCACACGCTCCAAAGGCATTTTGTTTCTAGTACTTGCTTATCCGATCCGTTAGTAGGTGAAAAACAGACTCATTTCCCATTAAACTTGGGGGATGTTTGTTTAAGCTTATATATGAGCTTATAAGTTTTAGGATTATGTTTCATAAGCCGCATTTTCTTGGCTTATTTTGAGACTTATGGTATTATATATATAAGTTTATTATGTCATAACAAACTTAACCACCCAAATGGCCTGGCGGTAAGGTCCTTGACTTTCAAACAAGAGGTCAAGGGTTCAAACCTCGCTAGGTGTGTACATTTGGGGGTGGCCAGAGAAGGGTTTGAAACGGTACCGGGACTAACCTGATGAGGCCGTGTAGAACTGAGTCAAAAGACTCACCCTCCCCAGGTAAAAACCTCATCCGTTCCATTTATGTCATAACAAACCTAACCACCACCAAATGGCCTAGTGGTAAAGTCCTTGGCTTTCAAAAAAGAGGTTAAGGGTTCAAACCTCGCTAGGTGTATGCATTTGGGGAACCCGGTGAGGCCGCGTAGATCTGAGTTAAAAGAGTCGCCCTCCCCCGCGTAACCTAAACACGGAAAACCACATCCACTCATTTTTTTAGAACTCGGCAACTTTTTTTTATACTCCTAATTCCACCTATCTCACACATAATAATACCTCACAATGTCTCCAACAAGACTTGAACCCACAACCTCTAGCTTGGGCAGAGCTATTAAGGGACCGGGAAGGGTCCCGGCCGCCAATGGCCTAAGCCCGTTAGTGTATATTTTCGCGCTTTCATGTGTTAAAATTTTATTTTTTCCATCTCATCCCTCCTATCTAATGTTTTTCCCAAAAAAAAAACTGTTTCGGCCCTCCCAAGAAATTTCTTCTACCTCCGCCATTGAACTCTAGGTTGATAGGTCACTCACATACCACTAGACCAAAGGCCTTGGGTACTTGAAAAAGCAATTAATCACAAATAATAAGCCCTAACATACAAGTGGGGTGATCATAACCTGAACTGAAACCCTAACTTACAAAACAAAAACAAAATGCGGAAATAATATACAATATAATAAACCTAAATTATACAGCTAGAATAATAAATATAACTAATTATTCAATGATCGTCGAAATATACCTAAAAATGTGAGTGATCGGAAACTGCTGCGTCCAACGGAAGCACGGCGGTGAGTTACCGGAGGAGACGATCAGAAACCCTAGGGAAGCTGTACGGATTAAAATGTATGCGTGTGTTTATGGGGAAGGGGAGGTGATGAGTTGATATGCATGAATGAGTGACAAAGTTGTTTGGTGACCTATAGTCAACAAGAGTCAGACATCAATTTTGTCTTTTACTCGAAACCATCTTATTACATGCGCGTTGCGGGGGCGGATACAAATTGTGAGTAATGTATTTGATTATATGTTTCTGTGACGAATGATGATAATATTATGGAATTAAAAGGTACCCGTCAATTTTTTGTTACGAGTTTAGTGAAAAGAAAACATTAATATGGGAAATGCAACATGTATGACCAGTGTTTTGAAAAATCTTACTGGCCAGTCTAGAGAAATCTGACCGGCCAGTCTAGGAACCCGTTGGTCCGGAACCGTCTGTTTTTCATTCCAGTTTTAAAAACCGTGTATACGACAAATAAGAAGAAAAGTTATATTAATTGTATAAGTTTTTACTTTTTTGTTTTTTATTAGTTTATACAATAAATATAATAACATGTACCTTTTATAGGTGGGTGTTTTTTACATCAAATAAAGCGTTGAAAAGTCAAATGGTTGAATATTTGTTGTATTAGATGGTTGCACTGACGGGGTTAATGTTAGGAACGTGTTTCACGTAATATCAAGTGTCGGTCATTCTTATATTGTAATAGGTTGCTTAAGTTATTTTATCTCATTATTATGTTTGTTAATTAAGGCTTAATAGCCCATGGACCTTGTAAAGCCCACGATTTGGAGAGTATGGAAGGAAGGCATATTGCCCTAGCTTCCTTCCTATAAATACCTCACTTATGTAAGACTTATGTTTTGTTAGTTATTTCATTATCTAAGCTAAACTATTGTCTTTTCTATTTACATATTGAAGTAATCATCCATCTCTTATTCTCATCTCATTTCTATTAATCGTATACTTGTGTAATCACAACATGGTGACCTAACAAGTGGTATCATCGCTAGAAGATCGAGTGGAGTGTTAAAAGTTGCATTTTTTTCGATTTATAAAGTTTTTTTGGTTCGAATTTTTTCTAAAAGATTAATTTTTTTGTTTGTTTATTGGTTTTTAGCACTCTTTTGATTACAAAATAGTGTTACAAACCTATACAAACAAGAAAGTTTCAAACTTTTTGGGTAAATTTTGATTTTGAAATATGTACTTTAAAGTTCATCATTTTTAGAATAGTCAAAATTTTGTTTGTTTCTTGGTTTTTAGCACTCTTTTGATTACAAAATAGTGTTACAAACCTTTACAAACGAAAAAGTTTCAAACTTTTTGATTAAATCTAGTTATTAGAAAAATTCATACCATAAGTTCTTGATTTTTCTAATAGTGAAAATTTTGTGTTAAAAATGTTAAAGTTTGCAACTTTATGATAATTTAAGTGTTTTTAAGGTTAAAAGTAGAAGAATCTTGAATTTGCAAACTTGTTTTGAGTGTCTTTGAAGATCTTTGAAATTCCTAAAATTTTTAGAATAGTCTCATTTTTAGAATAGTCAAAACCCTCGATTTTTAGAATAGTCATTCTCGGCGTGTTCTTCAGAAGATTGGGGTTACTCGGTGTTATTCTACCTTGTATAAGTTAGAAAAACACTTCGACTCGTGAAAAAACTTCTAATTTGTACTTATTAGAAAAACTGGAAAATTTTCTAATAGCTAAACCCTAATTTTTTCTAATAGTCATTCTCGGCATCTTCTTAAGGATTTTGGGATTACTCGGTGTTATTCTACCTTGTATAAGATAGAAAAACACTTCGACTCTTGAAAAAATTTCTTTTTCGTATGAATTAGAAATTTCTATTTGAAAATTTTTCGAATAAGCCTATTTGAAAAAAATTTCTAATAAGTTCAATTTTTCGAATAGGCAATTTTTCTAGTAGAGGCAGATTTTTCGAATAGACACCTATTTTTCTAATAGAGGAAAAATTTTCTAATAGAGGGCCAATTTTTCGAATAGTGGTGAAATTTTTGGAATAGTCAAGATCTTTCAGGAAATCGACAAAGGCATTCAAGGACTCTTACATATCAACACTAAATAACACTTCATTCCATCTACAAGATCCATCAACTACACAAGTTAATCTTTCCATATCAACACTTCATTCCATCTACAAGATCCATAACAACTACATAAGTTAATCTTTCCATTAATCTTTCCATATCAACAGTCAAAACTTCATTACACTTCATTCCATCTACAAGATCCATCACCTATACAAGTCAATTGATTTTACACATATTTTTATTCTTCCAATTACATCGCAACAATCAAGGGGGGAAATGTGTAAATCAAGGTCGCAAATGAATGAACAGAAGTCACAAATCTCCTCACCCACCAACAACATATTAAAATCTTCATCTAATCCTTCACCACCAAACTGTGTTTTTCAAGGACTCAAGACAGTGATTCGCAAGAATTTTTAATGCAAGAAATGAAAGAGAAATGCATGACATGTTTTGGATTACTTAAATCACACCTTAAGGTCCTTTCAAACAAAGACTTAGCCGGAACTTGTTTCGAGTATGGATTCAAACGGGCATTTCCATCACTCTTTGGAGAAGACGTTGACATTTTCACTAATACGATGCTCGAAAACGTGAATCAACTTAAAAAGCAACTTGCAACAGAAGAATTTCACGAGAATGAATCCAAGGCCACCTTTAGAGTGCTCAAGGAACAGTTTCAGCAGTTTATCGTTTCTTGGTTGTCTTCCGATTATGACAGTGTAATGGTACGCAAGTATTTTTTAGAATACACTCGAATCGAGGTTCTAACTTTCAAAGACATATTGATCCAACATATGGATTCGATTGAGAAGACAATTGCTGAAAGAGTACTTCACAGACAAGAGTATGACAAAATGGTGAATGAAAAGAAGTTGCAGATTCAAGAAGAGCAAGCTAATACGGTTAATGCATTGGAAGCTAATTTGGTTGTTACAGAAAGCAGTGAGGCAGAATCAGAAAAACAGGATGACTGCAGCAAATCGAGGAACGATACAGATGTTGATTATGTAGATATCAGACCCACTTATGACACAGAGCCCATCTTTGACAAAGAGTCAATGGCTGAGGTACAATCAATTGTCAATAATAATATATCTGCTCATGATCGCCAACTTACTGAACAACCTGAATTCAGAAATGAAGGAGGGGTTGATCAGAATGTTGACCAACATCTTGTCAAACAACCTTTGTCTGATTCATTAAGTGTAAGCAAAACTGATGAGACGAAAAGTGTACCCGTTTTAAGGGGTCATTTAAGCCCTAAATCGAGTAAATGTGATCAAATATTGCCCTAAATCGTTCCTTTTGTCATTTTAGGTACTTTTGAGAAGAATTCTGGAAAACATGCTAATTTGGACTTTTTGGAGCATAAAAGTGAAGAAAACGACAAAGTCTCAAAAGAAGCTGGAAAACCTTCCTGACGGCGTCAGAGTCACAAGGTGACGCCGTCAGCCAACATTGACAAAGGAGTAAAATCAGATTACACTAGACGCCCTATGAAGAAAATAAATCTAATGTATATATAGACTAGAACTGCATGAAAATGTAACGCACTTCCACGCTTTTGTCATTGCATGTACTAAACATCTATTCTACCATTCGATGTAAAACTTGTAACTTCTTGCCATTGAAGGTAAACACCATCACCGACACAACAGGTAACAATTAAGTTTCATATTTTTAGAAAGTTATGTTGCACAAATGGTAAGAACAGAACATAATGTTATCGGTAAATTATACTCCGTATGTCAGTTACACAAGTGATGACAAAAAGAAACCTCTTCACAAGCGATGACAAAAATGTGATGTCCATCACATTCCCTACAAATTACTCTTTTAGCTTAATTTTTAGAAAGTCAAAAAACTAAACATCATAAACAGAGTACTATTGAAATTAATCAAATCTAACTAAAATATGTTTCCATAAGCTACACAGTATAACATAACACAGCCAAACAAAAACCCGTTTCTCTAGACCATTTCAAGTCGGTTCACTTAGACTATGTTTAACAAAACTAACAGTATACGTTTGTTCTACAAGAGCATTTCAGTAACATAGCTGAAACTGTAACTACTAAGTGTACCATGAGGTAAAGCTTATCATTAAACGCTCCTTTTGTTAACATTTCGAAAAGGCATTATATTCTAAATGACAAACACTCAACACTCCAAAAAGTTGTCGCCACAATCTTAATCTAAAACAAATGTACTCAACGTGATTCTCCAACCCAATTCTCTTTAGTTACATTTGACTTCCGAAAGTAATTTTTCTTTCACCTGTTCTGAAACTAACATGGAGTACCATTGGACCACAAGCCCTTTGGTACTTCCAAAACTAACTATCCCATGATCACTTTTTCGAATAACAGGCGTTTTTTAGTGTTTAAATAATCACTTTAACACAAAATCGCACACAAACAATAAGCATACAATCTACGTACAACAAACAAATGAGACGACCCTAACCCACCAAACAACAGCAATATGCACAAATATTAAAGCAGACTGATAAACCTAAATTAGAACAATTAGAAGAAGGATTATAGTCGATAACCGTCAAAATATACCTAAAATTCAGTTGTAAACCGAAATTCATTTATATACAACGACAAAACTAGGGGGTTCCACGGTGTCACAGGACCCAAAGGAGTTTTGATTCATAATGCTAATTTTCGTAAATAATCCTAAATTATCTTAAATGCACACGCTCCAAACGCATTTTGTTTCTAGTACTTGCTTATCCGATCCGTTAGTAGGTGAAAAACAGACTCATTTCCCATTAAACTTGGGGGATGTTTGTTTAAGCTTATATATGAGCTTATAAGTTTTAGGCTTATGTATCATAAGCCTCATTTCCTTGGCTTATTTCGAGACTTATGGTATTATATAAGTTTATTATGTCATAACAAACTTAACCACCCAAATGGCCTGGCGGTAAGGTCCTTGGCTTTCAAACAAGAGGTCAAGGGTTCAAACCTAGCTAGGTGTGTACATTTGGGGAACCTGGTGAGGCCGCGTAGATCTAAGTTAAAAGAGTCGCCCTCCCCCCGAGTAACCTTAACACGGAAAACCACATCCACTCATTTTTTTAGAACTCGGCAACTTTTTTTTATACTCCTAATTCCACCTATCTCACACATAATACCTCACAATGTCTCCAACAAGACTTGAACCCACAACCTCTAGCTTGGGCAGAGCTATTAAGGGACCGGGAAGGGTCCCGGCCGCCATAGGCCTAAGCCCGTTAGTGTATATTTTCGCGCTTTCATTTGTTAAAATTTTATTTTTTCCATCTCATCCCTCCTATCTAATGTTTTTCCCAAAAAAAAAAAAAAAAAAAAAAAAAAAAAAAAAAAAAAAAAAAAAAAAAAAAAAAAAAAAAAAAAAAAAAAAAAAAAAAAAAAAAAAAAAAAAAAATGTATCGGCCCTCCCAGGAAATTTTTTCTAGCTCCGCCATTGACCTCAAGGTTGATGGGCCACTCACATGCCACTAGACCAAAGGCCTTGGGTGCTTGAAAAAGCAATTAATCACAAATAATAGGAGCCCTAACATACAAGTGAGGTGATCATATTATCATAACCTGAAACCCAAACTTACAAAACAAAAACAAAATGCGGAAATAATATACCTAAAAATATCAGTTGTGTAAACCGAAATGTGAGTGATCGGAAACTGCCGCGTCCAACGGAATCACGGCGGTGAGATGATAAAGAAAAACCCTAGGAAACTGTACGGAACGAAGCGTGTGTGCTTATGGGGAAGGTGATGAGTTGATATGCATGAGTGAAAAAGGTGACTTATAGTCAACAAGAGTCAGATTTGTCTTTTACTTGAAATTGAAATCAATGTTTTCAAACCCGGGTCGACCATGCAAAAAAAATAAGTAAAAAAATTCCCGGGTTTTTTAAACCGGGTTAACCGATTAGACCCGCCGAGTTTGTTTTTTTCAAAATTTTCCGGGTTGACCCGGCGGTTGAATCGGTTGACTCGGGTTGGCCTCATCGAAAAAATTTAAAAATATTTAAATGGAAAACCGGGTTGGTCTGGCGGTCAAACCGGTGACTCGATGGGTCGATTAAAAATCCGGTTTTCCAAATATTGCTTGAAATTTCAAGTTAAAGAATAACTAATAATTACTCGCGTACAGCGGCTACGATAGTTAGTTTGTGTATGTAACTTTTCTTATAAAATAAAGGTGAATAAAGTTAGTAGTTTAAAAATTAAGTATTTAAATATTTAATAAATTGTGTTGTCTTTTATCAAAGGATTTGTGCCCTAATATTCATGTGTGAGAATGTTCTCCAATCAAATGGTTGTGGGTTCAAGTACTACTTAAAACGTGTTAGATAAATTGTGGTGTATATTGTGTGAGATAAATAATTGTTCGTCCAAAAGTTTTATCTGCCTTTTTATAACTAAATGTATTTTCAATCCCTGCTAGGTGTAAAGTGGCCACATTAACCTCTTGAAAAAGAAGAGCTTTACTTAGTTTGAGTCTGTGTGACAGTGGCTCAAACCTCATGGATTAGTCGGCTAAAAGGTCGGAAACTAAATGTATTTTAAGAGGGAAGTGTGTGTTCACTTATTGTGCTCGCCATTCCCATGTGGCACAGCAAACGGCGCCGCCATTTGCTCGCTACCACACCATCATCACTCTGCGCCATTTCAAATGTGACTGAACTAACATTCGCCATTTTTTTTTAAATGTGCTTATCTGAAGTGTGTGTTTTTGTGTGTTTGCAGTTGTGTGTGTGTTTTGAAGCAAGTCAACTCACCCATGAAGAAGAAAATGAAACAGCCATCATATAGGGATTTTTTTTTTTTTTTTTTTCTTTATCATTTTACACCTTTTAAAATGTTTTTTTTCCCCTAAAATTTAGAAAGTTTGTATAGTTAGTCACGTGTCTAAAAAAATTGCAAAGTTAATTGAGGTTAAATGTAGTCAATTTTTATTTTTATTTATTTATTTTACATTTAATGTATTTTTATATAATATGTATTTTTATTTATATTTAAATGAATGAAAAGTAGTTTGAAAAATGCAAAAGAAAAAATGGTGGGGCCCAAAACTTGTGAACGGCGCCCAACGGCTCAAGCCACTACTGATGGGTTACTTTTGGTGTGTTAATGTGAAATGTGAAATGCTGAGGTGGCACTGATATGGGACAAAAAATTATTAACGAGTCAACGTTGCGTAAAGCGTCGCATGTGACTCGGTAATATTTACAGGCAAATAATTTTAAGTATTACTCCCTCCGTCCCATATTAAATGTTCACTTTTGACTTTTTGAGTCTTTTTTCTTCAACTTTGACCTTAAATATTTTTGTTTGTATTAAATAATACTTGATAAAAATTATATCTAACGAAAATACATTTAAAACTCAATTGATTCATATATCTAGCATCAACTATTATATAATACACATAAAAATATTTAAAGTCAAAGTTTATAGAAAAAGACTTTGAAAATTCAAAGTGAACATTTAATATGGGACGAAGGGAGTATATCATATTAGTAAGAAAGTCAAAGTTCATGTATTATGAGAATAATAAAAATGACACATCATACTATCTTATAAAGCATTTAGGCCTTCTAAAAAAAGAAATACTTAAAATTAAGCATTACAAGTTCTTAAGCTAAAAGTACAACTAATTAAAACACATTTTCTAACATTAAAAGTAATTACAAGTTCTTAAGCTTAAAATACAACTAATTAAAACACAATTTCTATCAGTAAATACAATCGTTAAATATAAATACTTAAAATTCAACATTACAAATTCTTAAACTAAAAGTACAACTAATTAAAACACATTTACTAACATTAATTAACTTGTTAATAAATATAATTAATGCAGTTATTAAAACACCCCTTACATAAGAAATACAAATTATTAAGCATATTGTACAACCAACTTAAACACAAACACCCCTTACATAAGAAATACAAATTATTAAGCATATTGTACAACCAACTTAAACACAAACACCCCTTACATAAGAAATACAAATTATTAAGCATATTGTACAACCAAATTAAACACAATTTCTGCATTAAATGTCACTAATACAAATAATAGAACATATTATACAAATATTCAAGCCCGAACGGGCAACGGGCCAAATGGGCTTGAGCGTGAACAGGCACGGGCGGCTCGAGCCCGAACAAGCATGGGCCAACGGGCTCGTGCCCGAACGGTTTACAACTCCTAGCTATCACTTTTGCCTTTTGATATCGTTAACATTTATTTTAGGGTACCCGCCGCTGCAACGCGCGGATACCCTACTAGTGTATCAAAATGGGACAATCGAAACTATTGTGTTGCTTAACTCAAATCCAGATTCGAAATTTCAAATATCACCAAATCCAAATATCCAACAATTTAATTTAAAATTGGATCTCCTTCCACCCGTAGTTAATATTCGGATACAAATATTTTTTAACACACATATTAGTTATGGAAAAATCTAACACTCTACGTTCTAACTTATGCAAGAAGTTATATCTACTTTTATTCGTGATGCTTGTTTATATACTCCATTGACTCGATACTCTCATGTAGATGTCGATTGCCGACCTTCAAATGCTTGAAGTATTTCATTTGATTACTATAGGAGTTGAGCTGCCATAGTGATATTTCTCCCTCTTTCCCAAAACAAGAGTAATTGCAAAATTCGGTTTGGTCAAATTGCATGTTCAATTTTTATTTTTTGAGAGTGCACTCATCGTTTATGTGAAGAACTTACAAGTGCACATTTAGTCTCTGGCTAAAGTTAAATTACTAAAATACCCTCTTCATCTTCTCTTTGGTCGCTATGAGGGTAATTTAGTCATATAATTTTGGTCAGAGACCAAAAGTGCACTTGTAAATTTCTCACATAAACGTCGAGTGCACTTTCAAAAAGATAAGAACTGAACTTGCAATTTGACCAAACTACAAGGACAATATTTGCAATTTACTCCCAAAACAATCTCACCATATTATAATTTAGGGTTGTGTTATTAGTAGTTTAGTACCCCTTTGGCCCACATGTTTTGTGCTTCCATCAATCTCCACCTTCTCTTTTAACTTCTGTTTATAGTACAACACAGTTTTTTATGAATTTATGTTTCATACTTTTGAGTGGTTAAACTTTATATGTTAAATCTTATAACTTTTATTTTGTTATAAGTAAAATCATTCCTAGTGAGTTGTATGGTTGAGTTTGAGTTGATTTTCTAACCAATCACAAAAAAAGAAAAGTTACAATTAAAATAAAATTATGGGAATACAACATGTCGATTAGGAGTCCGTTGTAAGTGCTACTTTCATATCAATGATATTCAAAGCTAGCTAGACGTGTCAAAAGCATGTATTTGTTAAGATTAAAATATTAAAATGTATTACTAGTATAAAGAAATGACCGACTGAATTCATATTAACAATTTGTTCGCCTAGCCTCATGTAATAAATCGTATAAATTTAAATGTGTTTCATCGATCAATTAAACACTAGCAGGGTACCCGTGCAATGCGGCGGCGGGTACCCTGTGACTAAATTTTGTGCCGAGCAAATATCGTTCGTTTATACGTTTTTTCTAACAATAATTTTATGAGAATGACAATTTTTAATTAAAATAACTATATTCGGCATTTTTTCAGCTTGAGAGTTTTTTCGGCTTCAAAGTTTTCTTTGTTTTTTTTTGGGCCAAAATTCGGATAGTATTTTTGCTTAGCCCAAAACCACTATATATATATATATATATATATATATATATATATATATATATATATATATATATATATATATATATATATATATATATATATATATATATGTATGTATGTATATATATATAATAATTAAATAAATAAATAAATAAAAACCAACACCAATCTACTAACCAATGTTACTAACCCTATATCTCCTAAACACTTGCAACCCTAAATCCATAAAACAAAGCCACCCCACTTCTCCTTTTGTAAAATCCAACGTCAACCACTCCACCAAACTTCACCCTCTTTTCTTTCTTTCTTAATCGAATGGCAAACAAAGTTCCAGTGGCTTCAAGATCTTTTATAACAAAGGTCCAAGGTAGTTTTCCTTTGTTTTGTTTTTTCGTTATCTAAGGTCGATGATGGGTTGTAGAGATCTTTAAAGATCCGTTCTTGAAACTAAATAACAACCCTAGATTTTATTTTCTTGTTTTTTTTCGATGAACGAACGAAATAAATAATTAAACAAATTTGTTTGGTTATTTCTTTATAAGTTTCGGAAATTTAAAAGAAGTTGAACTTCTCATAGATAAAACTGAGATCTCTGTTTTATTTTTTATTTTTTTTTCGAGTCTTCGTGTGGTTAGATTGTGTCTTGAGGAGGGTGCGATTTGGATAGTATATGATGTTGTTTGAAAAGTGCTACGGGTTGTGGTTATTTGATGTTAACGTGAGACGGATTTGGGAGAAAAAATAACGGCAATGTAAATAAAACGTCCGGCAAAAAAAATTGGGCCAACACACCGGGTTGTTTCGTTCTTGTTTGAAGTAGGATGTAGATTGTCACTGGATCTTGAATTTTTGTTTTGGTGATGGTTCTCAGATATTTCTTTTGGAAGCTTAATTATATTGTACATTGTGGTTAAATTGTTGTATTTTTTGGGTGAATGGGTGTTTTTAATAGTGTATTAATTGTATTAGATGAGTAGTGTGTTTTTAAGTTTTATGTGTGCTTTAAGTACTTCTAAATAATGTTTAAATACTTGTAATTTTTGGTGTAGGGGTGTTTTTAATGCTATTAATGTAGAATTGATAGAATTTTCGTCTTAATTTGCCTCCATGCATAAAGTGTTGTACACTATGCTTAAAGTGTTGTAAGTCTAAAAATTTTGTGCATTAAAGTGTTGTACACCATGCATAAAGTGTTGTAAGTCTGAAATTTTTTTGGAGAGAGAGTCATTACTCCATTATAAGTAGTATAGATTTGTGACATCATATTAAACTAATCTTACGGTTATTAAACATTTGTGTTCAAGTCTTTTTAAAAACATGTGAGATAAAAATTTTGAAATAGATGGTGTAGATTGTAATATGCCGTTCTAAAAAAATAAAAATAAAAAAATCTTACACTTTTTCTGGTGACGTATAATCCATACTCGGGTCACGAACCCGATTAGTGAACATTACTAACATCCAAGCCCACCACGAGTGGGCTATCATAACAATAATTGAACTACCAAACTAACGGTTTGGGCCCACGAGGCCCAAGCCCAAAGATATTTATGGATTGGATAGGCGATATCTCTTATTAAAGAGATATATACCAAATATCCGATGTCGGCGGACACGCCGAAGAGTGAGGAGCATGAAACCTTATCGGTTACGTGTGTATATAAAGGGCATCATAGCTCTCGTCTAAGGTACGACTTACAACCCTAAAACTCTTCACAACCCTAAATCGATTACTTACTCTCACGCCGGAGAATAATCGGGGGAAACAATCCCTCGATAAGCCTAACGGTGTCTGTTGCTTTCTTAGTGCGCAGGTCTCAAGAGCATTAAGATCTAATTGGTACGAGAACAGGAACCCAAACAAGGAACGCCCAACTTTTGTATCAACAAGTGGCGCCATCCGTGGGACCCTACACTAAGAACCAGGATGACGAAGCATAAAAACTTAAATCAGCGGACTCCGCAGTTGGATAAGACACGTGGTGATCCCCAGAGGAAGAACTATCAAGACCTAACCTCTAGGCAAACCACTGGAACAACCAGTGCGCCTGGTCACCAGGAACCGGGACTACCCCCAATTCTTCCAACAGTAGAGTTACCCGCAGAGACTACTCAGACCACCACGGTGGTCCCAAATACTGATGACCTCCAGCGTAATCTCTTCAACACTCCCCATCAAACGGCACCCACAGTGGACAACACTGTGCCGCCAGGCGCACCTAACCGAGATATGGGGAATGATTTGGAGGAAAATATCATTGCGCTAGAAGAAGATACTCAGGAGTCGACGTTAAAAAATTTTGTATCTAAAAATTACGAAACGTTGACCAACCTCCTCCAAGAGGAGGCAAGAAGAAGGCTAAGTCAGAACTTACACGCTCGGCTTAACTTTAATGAAACGTCCCCACCGCGCTACCTAGAGCGCGAGAATAACGAGAGGCGTACCGACGTCCACGCTAGGCTCGGTACAGCATCCAATTCGCAGTACTCGGAGGAGTACGAGGGTAATGAGCGGCGCACTAACGTCCACTCTAGGCTAGGTAGTCGCAGAGTCCCCGATAGACTTGGACGACGGCGCTCACCAAGCGAGAGCTCTTCTAGATCTGGAAGCAGAAGAGTTCACGACAGACTGGGGAGACGAGTTTCCCCAAGTGAAAGCCCCTCTAACTCAAACTTCGAAGAAAAACGGCGCAACAAAGCGCATCAGCGACTATTCGGACGACAAGAAAAGGCGCATGCCTTCCAATGTTAAAACATATGATGGAACGGGTGATCCTGATGATCACCTAAAAATTTTCGAATCCGCTGCTAGTATCGAAAATTGGCCACAACCTGTGTGGTGCCATATGTTTAATTCCACATTAGTTGGGAATGCGCGAACTTGGTTTAGCAAAGTTCCACGAAGAAGCATAAAGGGGTATGAAGAGTTGCGGAAAGCATTCCGCTTGAACTTCACTCAAAGAAAGAAGTGCGCTAAGGACCCGGTAGAGTTGGCCAGAATTAAACAGCGCCAAGGGGAATCAACGAGCGCTTACATGGAGCGCTTCAAAGATGAATGCATACACATCAAGGCGTGTCCCGAAATACTAAAAATTTCAGGATTCATGAATGGGATAAATAACCAAGAGCTTATCAAAAAATTAAATGGTAAAGTTCCCCAAACCTTTGATGATTAAT
>LBNU01028467.1:192369-202885 GCA_014162995.1 Artemisia annua
AAAGGATCAATTACTCCTCCACTAGGCGTAAGCACCTAAGATAAACTATCAAAGAGGTCTTTCCAAAGGGTTGTAACGTAAGGTGTAGGGATATGATAACACGGTTTGGTTGGAATAAGGGGTATTTAGTGGTGGCAAGCTAATTATCATGATCAAATACATCCATCTTTTTAGTGAGAGCAGCTATTTCAGAGGAGGCTGGAGTGACAGATTTACATGAATCATTCCTCTCAGCTGAGGAATCCCAGAAATTGTGGTGGGCAGTCATGTTTTCAATGAGATCATAGCACTCCTCTGGGGTCCTTTTCATGAAAGTCCCTCCAGCAGCAGCATTGATCATGTCACGATGACAGAGAGTCAAACCATTATAGAAAGTATCTATGATGGTGACAAGAAGCATGTTATGATTTGGAAATCGATCAATTGCAAGCTTATAGCGTTCCCATGCCTCAAATAAGGACTCATCGGGAAGCTGTCTGAAGTTGCTAATATCATTTCTCAACTTAGTTACCATGGATGGTGGAAAGTATTTTGCTAAGAACTTGGTAACCATTTCATCAAAAGTGTGGATCGAATTCTTCGGGAGACGATCAAACCAGGCAGTAGCATGATGAGTGAGAGAATATGGAAAGCGATATAAGCGAAGGCCATCATCGGTGACACCATTCTGCTTCATACTTTGGGTGACGGTTAAAAATTTATCGAGATGCTTGTTTGCATCGTCACCCGGTAAACCGTGGAACTGACACGAATTCTGGACTTGCTGAATCATGTGGTGCTTGAGTCCAAAATCCGTGGAACTGATAGTGAGTGGTGCAATGGGTCCTCCCCTCCCTTGCATGGTAGGCTGACACAGCTCCTCCATCGTTCAGAGACCAGGTTTTGCATCCCCAATTTCAGAATTGGGAGGGGGTGGAGGTGGGTCATCATCAGGCATTTTAATGGGTATTTCTTCAATAGCAAGCAATTTAGCTATGCTCCTTTGACGATTTCTTCTTGACTGGGAACGAGTGCGCATGCACTAAAAATATTCACAAGTAAAACAAGACCGAGGCAAAACAACAGTGAACTTAAACCAATAACCACAATGTGAATGGCTTCTTTAAAAAAGGTACACCAATCACAAGAGTACAATGGCAAGTTTTAATCTTTAGTTTGGGAACTTATTAATGGTCATACACCCAGTTGGGTTGTATTCTGCCTTGATTTGCGGTGGTAATATTTTACGTAATTATTTAACAAGAAAACAAATGTTTTTGGCTTTTTGGGTGTGTGTGAAAAAACTTGGAAATTATTTTTGGAATCGATTCGTTAACCGAAATCGTTCCTTTAAGACTACTCGCAGGGTGGCGGGAGAGAAGAATGGATCTCTCTTCAGTTCGCAATTTAATGTCAGAACCTCCGTATTCCACCTGTATAGGTTGTAATCTTAAAGAATCGAAGTAATTTAACTTCACAATTTGTTTTGTTTATGATTTTTTTGGTGTTGTTAACACTTTAGGAAAAGTGTTAATGACTTTTTTCTGATATGATTAAGATTTTTACAAAAAAAATTATACAAAGTGGTGTGATTTGTACAAGGAGGGTTTTGAAAATCACTAAACTTAAACGTTTTTAAAACACGCAACAACCTCCCCGGCAGCGGCACCAAAATTTGACTCCTCCCAAACTAACCCGTTAACCAGATGTGGTCAATAAATGAGCATTTTGTGGTCTTGGAAAAAATGGGTGAAACTGGGTGAGCAGGGGAGACAAATGCTCAACAGATCAACTTTGAGGCTAAATTACTATGACCAAATGATGTTCAAAATCCAATTTTCTTTTTGATTCAGACTCTCAAGCAACCAAATAGTACAAATCAACAAGAAATTAGCAATATCAATCTGTATTAAAACCTACAAATGATCTCCAAGATCTGTCCAATTTCACAGTTTTGGTTTTTGACTTTGTGAGAAAATATTCCTAAGTTGACTTTTTTGAGATTTAATTGTGTCCTTGTGAATGATTATGCTAAAATATGCCACCAAATGATGAAATTGAGAAATAACAACAACTAGTGAAATGATTTGAAGAGTTTGAGATCCTAAGTCCCTAACAATTAACAAGTAAATGAGAGTAAAAAGTAATTTTGACTTTTATATAAACAAGTACTGAATTTTAAGGTCTATTTGAACTAATATTACCTAAATGAACATGTAGAGACTAAAAATACTAACCCAAATAACCTCTGAGTACACAAACTCAACAAATCCAAACAACCCTTATGTATATACTGTGATGAGTTTTTCAAAGCAAGTAGGTAGTTAGGTCTAGTTCACTGATCTCACAGATTATGGGATGAAAATATAAGCTCAAATAAGCACATAAACTCCACAGATAAACACAAATACCCCAAGATCACTAATATGACAATTTGGCAATGAAAATGGAATACAAAGCTTTAGCTAAAAATAACAAACAAGCAGGGTAGATTAAACTTTAAATACACTAATTTACACTAAATGAGCTTTAAAATACAGAGAAATGCAAAGATAAGCAATTACACAGTGAAACAAGATTATTGAGAAAAGTTCTTACAAATGCCTTCCAGCTTATACACAAGGATCAAGGACCTTAGAACCAATCCTACAGGCTTCCACAAGCCACTAAACCCATGGCCATCCAAAATAAACCATGCTCCAGCAATCTACAATCTTCAACCTGTAAATTTATATTTTTCACTGATTTTTTTGTATTTTTGATTTTTAACTCTAGACTGAATTTTATGGTTTCTAAAAGCTTATTGAAGCTTTATGGGAGCTTATATGATCCTAAAAGTCCAAAGCAACAGCTACAAACAACATTATACTAACTTGAGAATTTCAAAGGTAAAATTTGCATAAACTGAACTTGGAAAGAAATACTAAATTTGATTATCAAAAGGAGTTTGAATTACACTTAAAACACTTGCTACAATACTTGAAAGCTTGAAATTACAACTAAATTTGATAATTTAACTAATTCGACATGAAAACTACAATTATAAAACTACACAGCTTCTCTCTTGCTTATTTCTTCTTTTATAAGGGCTTCTAGGGTCTTGTGGGGTCCANGGAGCTTATATGATCCTAAAAGTCCAAAGCAACAGCTACAAACAACATTATACTAACTTGAGAATTTCAAAGGTAAAATTTGCATAAACTGAACTTGGAAAGAAATACTGAATTTGATTATCAAAATGAGTTTGAATTACACTTAAAACACTTGCTACAATACTTGAAAGCTTGAAATTACAACTAAATTTGATAATTTAACTAATTCGACATGAAAACTACAATTATAAAACTACACAGCTTCTCTCTTGCTTCTTTCTTCTTTTATAAGGGCTTCTAGGGTCTTTTGGGGTCCACTTGAGCTTTCCCATCTACAATCTTGTCCATTGGATCACCAAAATCAATCTTGGCCGTTTAAACATTTTTGGCGCCAAATTAAAAAATTACAATTGGGCCTCTGTGATTGCAAATTGGGGGTGGTGGCATTTATGGTGGTTGTTTTGTTAGGTGTATGTGATGGGGGTGAGTGGTTTGGGTGGTGGAACAAGTGGGTGTGATGGTGTTGCAGACAAGTTGGGGAGATGGAGGTGGTGAAGGTATGAACGGGGAGGGTGTTATAACTTGGGAGAAGTTGGGCTGGTGTGGAGATTGGGCCAGGGGAAAGAAATGGGCCATAGGGAGATACAAGGGTGGGTTGTGTTTGTTTATTGGGTTTGTTTTGGATTTATGGGTTTATGAATAAAGGAGCCCGTTTGGTTTATAAGTTATCACAAGGACCATTTGTGTTAATTCTGAAAATTTGAGGGACTGATCATGTGACTTTCCCAAAGTATTCAAAGGGCCCTTTCTTGCCAAGGATGAATAGTACAAGGACCAAAACTGATTTTTCCACTTTTGCATTTCCCAGGGACTAAATCTGCCAACTTTGAAACTTGAGGGACCAAACTTGAAATTTCACGAAACTTTTCACCAAAGGATCATTTTTGCCAAATTTTCATAATACAAGGACCATAATTGTTATTTTCCAAAAGATTTTAATCCCAGGGGCTATTTTTGACATTTTTGCAAAGTTCAGGGACTAAACTTGTAAACTTTTGAAACTTTTCATCAAAGGACTAATTATGACAACTTGTGATTTTCTAAGGACTTTGGTTGACTTTTCTTTCAAAATTAATGCTCAGGGACTAGATTTGACAAGTTTTGAAAGTTGAGGGACTGAAACTGCCAATTGTGCAAACTTTGTTTGTTTTTCATTTGTTTTTAAACATTTTGCATCTTAAACATATAAAACACAACCCTGGGATATTTTCAGTATTTTGATGCATTTTTGGGTGTTTTTGGATGTTTTGGCAGCTCAGATAAGACAAAAATGATGAGTATTTACACACTCATCACAGACACAAAGGAAGATGGGTAGAAGAACTGTCACATGTTCTTTGGGCACACCGAACACGGGAGAGAGGCTGTAATACCAGCTGAAATTGGAATGCCAACTATCCGTACTGCGGAAGTTAACACTGCTACCAATGATGATGAGCGGTGCATAGACTTAGATCTATTGGAAGAGAGACGTGAACGCGCAGCGATACGGGAAGAGAAAGCCAAATCAAGAGTGAAAGGATACTATGATGCCAAAGTACGCAGCACTTCATTCCGACCAGGCGATTTCGTATACCGCGAAAACGACTCAAGCCGCGCAGAAGACACTGGAAAGCTAGGACCAAAGTGGGAAGGACCTTACGAGGTCATTGAAGCACTTGGAAACGGAGCGTACAAGCTGCGCGATAAGGATGGCCACGAGCTACAACGAACGTGGAACGTTCGCAATCTCAAGAGATGCTATCTTTAGAACAGGCTACGGCCCAACATGGACACTCACGCACTTTAGAAAGTGCCCCAATAAAGATCCATGTATTTTTCTTTTTTTTTTTACCTTATCTAGATAAGTAATGTTTCTCTTTTACAAAAACTTGCAAGTATTAATTCAAATTCGCGGTTTCTAGCTAACTCCGCGAAACAATTTCTTTACATTGTTATTTAAATACTATTTATGTTTCAATGTGTTGGTCACATTACCTTTAGCCTACATGGCGTGCATGCACTTACTAATACCCACGTTGGTAAAAGGATGAGTTAACCTACTAAACAACTCGTTGAGTAAGAGGGTTGCAAACCCATCAACTTCGGATTACGCATCCTTGTTAAACACCTTGCGCTCAAGACGTTGGCGCAAGATCCTTGCGCACCCCATGATGGATGCGCAATATTGCACACTGTGCGCGTTTAACAACTTAGGAAACCATGACTCTTGATTCCTTAAAATAATATTCGCAATACGACAAGTACACTTACAAAAATTCATAGACAACTGTGATTTTTTATTTTTACTAAGTTAGAAATTCCATTCACGAACATGGTATCTACCTTATGAACTTCATGCATAATTATGATTTCTTGAGCATGTTTTGGATACTTAGAAGTCTTACGGAAAGACATATAAGTTATGTACAAACAGCACTCAAACTACTCATGAAAGAACAACAAGTTCCAAAATGCTTGAAGAACTGAAAAATAATCTAAGTACAAAATAGTACAAACCGTACAAAAAGATATATATTCACTTATCTAAACCATGAGTTTATACAAAGTTACAAAATCAGCATACAAAGAGGATATCTACATGCTGCGAACACGCCTATGTCCTGAGCTGCTGGCTGTGGATGCTAACTCCCCAGCCTCACTTAGCCTCCTCAACAGGTTGCTGTCCTCCTGAGATACCGTCGGCACGCTGACGGGAATCCCATCAGACCGGGGAAGATGGGCCGCACCAACACCGCAATGTACAGCCTTCCCCTTTACGCCTTTCTTATGTGCAACACTTGTTAAGTGAGCCTCTAAACACTCCTTCAACGGGATTTCACTTTCAATGGCAAACGGGTTAAGGAGGTCGCGTAGGCGTGCGAACACAGGCACTTGCAGCTGTGACTCATCAGGCCTCAAAAAATAGTCAGGTTGAGCCTTCGCGCCCTCTAAGAGGTGCCTCCCCAAGACTAACCCCTCCATGATCACCTTAATGGGCTGATCCTGGTCGCGCTCCAGTTGCGTGATATGCGGAAGCTCAAGCAGCTTCAACTTCTCCATGGCCCCCACAAGCTCATCATAAGCATCCGCCTTATACCCAGGCACTTCTGCTAGCGGCACCGTCAGCATCTTACCCTCATCCAGCTCCTCCATAGCCTGCGCCTTACCACGGGCCATAGCGCACTCCACGACCTTCCCAAAGGCATCCAACACCTCTTGGGATTCCAGCGTGCCTAGGGCAGCCAAGCGCAAACCATGACTGATCAACCATCTGCAAGTACAATCAAATACGAGTCAGAAGATAACAAAAGGTTTTGCATACATAGAAAGAAATTTAAAGACTACATACCTGCGCTCGGCGATGGAAGACATAAGATGAGGGTACAGTTCCTCATCATACTCAATACTCAGCTTGCGTAGCTTGCTCTCCTGTACCCTCAAAGCAGTCTCCACGTGCTCGCGGAACGCATCTAACTGGGCGAAGTGCTGGCCTCTGTTTTCCTGCAAGTACTTCAGCCCCCATGCACAGTTCACCCTATAGTGATCCGCAGCTGCACGCTCGCGCTTGAGCTCCGCCATCAATGACCACTTCTCATCAGCAACCCTCCTCGCATGCGCGGTAGTTGACTCTACATCTGCCCGCGCATCAGCCAATTGCGCTCTCAGCAGCGCAATCTCCTCATCCTTCTTCACAAGGCTGCTGCTTTCAACAGCATATTGCGCCTTCAGCTGAGTAACTAACTCAGCCTGACGACCAGCAGCCGCACCTAACTCTTCCATCAGTTGTGGCGCAGACATCCCCCCACTCGTCCCTGATGGCTCCTCCAAGGGACGATGAGTCGTTNTACACTGCCTGGTGGGGATTGTAAGCCTCTTGAGATCCCTTAAGAGGTAAAACAAAGTGCGTAAACAATCCCACGCGCATCACTGAGTAACTAACTCAGCTTGGCGACCAGCAGCCGCAGCCAACTCCTCCATCAGGTGTGGCGCGGACTCCTCAATAAACACTGCATCACCCCCTGCAGTATCGTTCCTACAAAAGAGGAGTTAAGGTGTTAGACCGCGAAACAAAAAAGAATGAAATAAAATGAACATCCAACACAAATGACACTTACTTAGGAGGTGAAGTCTCAGCAGCATTCTGCGCATTAAACGATACTGATGCCTCTTCCTCTGCAGACTCATCCACGATGACAGTAGGATGTCTGCGCTTAGAGGTCCCCTCACCAGCATCATCAGCAGCCTTGCGCTTGGCGCCCTGGCGCTCCTCTTCCGAGTCAGTGTCAACCTTGAAGATGCTGACACTATCAGATGACTCCGTGCGCACAGGATACGGGATCGCCGTCTCCTGCGCAGGAACAGTCTGTACAGGCGTAGCATTAACAACAGGGTGCGAAGCATCAGAAGCCTCTTCCTGCGCCAGCTCTAGAAGACGCCCAGAGGTTGCCTCCAAGATGGGCAACTCACCTTCCCTCAAGGGGCGCGCACCCACAGCCACTTGTGTGGGCTTTGTCAGTTTCACCACGGCAAACAGATCCATCTCTGCGCAATGTATGAATAAACAAGAACAAGTTAGTGGATAAATTACAAGTTACAAGAACGCTTACATTATGCGAGGACAAGAAAGGATAAGCACCCACCCCGGCCGTTCTCATCAAGAAAGATTGGCACCTCTTCGCAACTGTGGAAATAGTTGCGGCTAAGTCCCATGTGGACTAAAAACTCTTCAGGATACGGAATGATTGGGATGCGGTTTGCATTAATGGTCTCTGCATCCTCCTTGTTGTACGTACCGGGATCTGGGCGCTCATCCTTTGGAAGTGACGCTTGAGTATAAAACTCCGACAGCGACGTGAATACCCTATCATCTATCCAGAAAAAAATTTCCCTCCAATCCCTGAGGGCGTCCACTTTCTTGGTATAACACTGATAGCACCCCGGGCGCTTCGAGAAAGTTACCCACCCGTTCGACCACGATGTATGGTAGAACGCGCAGAAAAGATTGATGGTTGGATTGATTGCGAGTAAACGGCAGTTTACTTCAANCGGGATCTGGGCGCTCATCCTTTGGAAGTGACGCTTGAGTATAAAACTCCGACAGCGACGTGAATACCCTATCATCTATCCAGAAAAAAATTTCCCTCCAATCCCTGAGGGCGTCCACTTTCTTGGTATAACACTGATAGCACCCCGGGCGCTTCGAGAAAGTTACCCACCCGTTCGACCACGATGTATGGTAGAACGCGCAGAAAAGATTGATGGTTGGATTGATTGCGAGTAAACGGCAGTTTACTTCAAAGTTTGTTATCTTTGCCGCACCTAGCGGGTGCAGCTGAGAGATATGCAAACGATAGAAGTTGAGAACATCACTCAAGAATAGGGATATAGGCACGCGCTGGTTTGCAAACTCAAAAAAATGTGTGTATACCCCTATTTTCCCCTCCGGGAAGTCTGCTATACATGCATTTGGTTCCGGTAAAACCGGATGCACATCCAGAGGAATGAAATAATCAGAGGTGAACCGACGAAGTTCATCCTCATCCATCTCGGATAGGAACTCTTCTAATTGGCGAACCATTTTTACTAACAGGCGCACATGCAGTTACCTTCGCAGTTTCTGGTTTTCGTGGTTGATGATTATTAAGGAAGGAGAAAATGGCGTTTTCACTGTGGTAGACACAGTAAAAATGAAAACCCTTTATATAGGGTTTCCTCTAGCCTTGGATAGCCGACACGTGGATTCCACTATCTCCATCGTGTGGCTGGAATACAAACAGGTACATACACTTCACGTATTTCAAGAGATACGTGGGGCAATTTTGGACTAGATACATCGTATCCCATTTTTGGCGGGAAATAATTGATCCTTTCCCATCACGCTTGCCGCTACTGTTAATAGTCTAGCATCCGCGGTTCCTACCTACGCATACTAGACTGGGGGGACATGATGACGTATAGTCCATACTCGGGTCACGAACCCGATTAGTGAACATTACTAACATCCAAGCCCACCACGAGTGGGCTATCATAACAATAATTGGACTACCAAACTAACGGTTTGGGCCCACGAGGCCCAAGCCCAAAGATATTTATGGATTGGATAGGCGATATCTCTTATTAAAGAGATATATACTGTTGGGATATAAAAGATCACAGTACTGCTGGATATCAAAGTGCTGCTCTTCAAAGTACTGCTGAAGTATTAAAGTCAAAGTACTGCTATTGATCAAAGTACTGCTCGTTGATAAGTCAAAGTACTGCTTGAAGATAAAGACTGAATATATTATTAGAATTAGAATATTATGTAATCTAGAATATTCTATTAGTTAGGGATTGTATACTTGTCGTTCAAGTTATGTAAACCGACTAGGGTTTTCCTTGTGCCTATAAAAGGATCCCTAGGTTGGCATTAGAGATATTAGAGTTTTACGAATACGATTTAGAGAAGTTAGAGTTGTAATAGTCTGCATTCTACAAGCAGATTTAAGGTGTTATTATAATCAAAGTTTGGTTAATTCTTCTTAGCTTTGTTAAGTAATTCCGCATACTTAATAGAGTAATTCAGTGTTTCATTGTTAGTAGATTAGGATTTATCCAAGGCTACTAAACCCTTAACAAGCTATATAATAGTTTGGTCAGAGTATAACGATCCAACAACCATCAATTCTTTAACAAGTTCCAACTCTTCCTCACCACTTTTATCCTCATCACTTGCATTGTCCCCCTTGGTTTCTTGGCACCTGCGGTTTCCTTCACCTGAATCAGTTCCATTGGAACTTGATTCATTATAAGTTCTTGAACCTTCACCCTTCTTATGTTGACCTAGTTCCAACATTGCTTGAAACAATGGTTTACCTATGACAGGAAAGTCCTTACCCTTTCTCTTCATGTTAGAAAAGACCTTTTTATTATGAGATTGAACAGGATAAACCTTGTCGTGAACTTTCTTATTTGTAAACTGTTTGTCCATAAGAAGTTGCAGAAATCTTGGATATAAGTAATGTTGGTTTGAAGAATTATGCAAGGATTTAACCACATGATCAAAAATTAATTTTGAAAAATTGAATTTTTCTTTATTTGTTGCCAAACATATAAGGGCAGAAGCCATGTTACTACTAAACTCATTCCAACCAGTAGTCTTTGGGCTAAGACACTGTAACAAAGTGTGAATTAAGAATTTCCACTGTGGGGGAAAGCCACCTTTATTAAATTTCAAAGAATCATTTTTTCTTACATACCCTATCTCTTGAAGGTTTTCAAAAATTGTGGAGTCTGGAAGATTCTCAATTCCATTAACATCTCCTAGATGAAGAACTTCTCTAACAGATGCCTCTGTAACAATAATCTTTTACCCATCCACACGGGCATGAATCTGTACTTCCTCATCAATAGTTTTGACCTTT